>JBAPGN010002970.1:0-40309 GCA_037355405.1 Vitis amurensis
GCGTGCAGTGAACAAAAATAAAATAAAAAATTAACTTTAAGAATTGTGAAATAATGCCTTAGCATTGACAAATCGGGGATCTGAAACAAGCATTGTCCAATCTTGGTTTTGATTTTTTATACAATGAATCTCAGGTAGCCACATCACATAAGGATGAGTATGAGAACCAACACAAAGCTCAAGAATGTTGAGTGAAGGTAAATTACACTTTCTAAAAGTTTTACTGAAAAGGTACAATTTATCATTTAGCAACTATTTTAAACCTTCTACACTTGATTCATTTTCATCTGCTACTACTCTTATTTCTGTTACTTTATTATCCATCGTCAACTTAATTTTATTTATTTTATTTTGAAATATGGGTACGTTGGAGATGGACTGACCCAAAGAAGAACAAATGAAAGCATCGAAAGCGAACATTATTCAATTCCACGTTTTTCTCAATTCCCCCAAAGGAGGATTTGCGCAAAAGACTGCCCTCTACCACACTTACACCAAGCAATGATGCCTCCCAAGTCTTTTCAGAACATAGGACTTTGTGAGTTAGTAAATTAAATGTTTGTTCTCATTCACACGACCTTCAAGTTTTACATAACATCTTATATTTCATGAAAATCATTTCTTTATTGAAAAGAAGTTAGAGCAAAAAATGTAAGGTAAGAACATTTTTTGGTAATGGCCAAGAAGAGAACAATCTTTCAAAGAACTTTCAAGCATTAATTCCAACACCTACCAATCATCATACACTATAAATTGATACATATTATTCATTTGTCTTACAAATTTTTTTAATGCAACATGTGACAAGAATTGGGCGAGAAGAGCAATGAGTGCATCGCGTGTAGTTGTGGTTAATCATGCGATTAGGAAGGATGGAAGTGCACAGTGTGGTAACACAATGTCAACGTGAAAGAATATGGAAGTAGTCCCAAACAATGGATTCGTCCTTTATCATCCCCACATGATCAATCATAACATGCTTAAACAATATCTTATCTATCTATTGTTGTTGTTGAACTTGAATCCTATAATTAGCGTTATATGATTCTTTTAAATTTTTGTGTTGTATTCTTTGATTTTATATTTTTGTCTATTACTATTCTTTTTTCTTTTGTCTCGTGAGTAGTATTGCTTTTATTTTGTTATCTTAATTTATCTTTGTAGTTACGTATGGTTAACTTTTTAACTATAATTTTTATTTTATTTAAGTTTGATTGTGTGTTGATGCTGTGGATGTGATCCTGTTTGTTGTGTTTTTTTTTCTTTTGTGTTTAAACTCAAACTACTTGTTTCATGGTAACTAATATTGTTATGTAATGCTTTTCAGTTGTTTATAATACTTTATTGTTCCTTACTTTTCCTACGTAGATGACATAATTGAGGATGTCATTTTTGTGTGTCTAGCTATGAAACATTATATTTATGATTGAAAAAAAAAAAAGAGCTGTTTGTGGAGAAGAGGAAACTAAAGAGTAAATTAAATAATGATGCACTGGTTTTTTCAATTTTAATTGTTGGGTTATATTGTATTTTTCCTAACATGTATTTTGCCAATTGCTGACAATTTCCAAAACTTCTCCCATCATATAGGTTTTCTCAATACAAATATTTTGTAATTATTATAGATGCTTTACTTAAGGAGAAAAGAGAATTGTGACCTTACAATGTGTCACCATAACATACAGTGCCACCAATGATATCTATATATTTCTATGACACTTTGAAAGAGAACAATATTTCATTTTGTTGACACTTATTTCGCAATGAGCTATTAAGGGATAAGAGTATATATAGAAGTTGCCATAAAATGTATCATCACCTTTGATTATATATCCACTTATTCCAAATATTATAGAAATATGGTTGCTTATGAGTGTTTAATTAGATTTTATAACTTATATAATTAACATCTAGGACTAACCTATAGTAACATTTCATCTAAAAATATAACAATCATATTGCATTTAACTTAATAATTTTAATGCTTATGGATTAATCTATGATATATTGTATCTATAATCCCAAATATGTTATTAAAATAGCATTGAATATTCACCAAAAATTTAAAATAACACACCTAGCACATCAAACCCACCAAAATTGAAAAAGAAGATCGAACTCACAAGAAAAAAAATTGATGTTTAATTGTTAAGCATCCCAAGATTGTATATGTACTTGCATTTCATATGCATAAAACAAACCATAAATTAAGTAGCAAAAGAGACACATAAACCCAAAAGTTTTACCACCAAAGTAAGATTTATCTTCAAGCTCTCCTGATGCGACTCATGGTAGCTTAGCTTTAAAGGCGTATCAACAAAATTTATACCTTGAATCTATTACTAAAAGTAGCCAAGCTTACTATAACATAGTGGTTCTAGGATCGTCACTGGAAGGTTCGCAAACACTAGTGTTATTCAAAATTAGAAAATAGGTATTTCTTATGATGTAGCTTAAAGAAGATGTAATATTCAGAAGATTTTAAACTTAATCTAAGCTACATAAAGACAAATGCAAAGGTGAAAACAAGTTCTCAAGATAGGATAGCTATGCTCCTCTTATGCAAATTGGAAATCTCAGGCATAGCTCCTCGCTTGGGTTGCAACTATGGTATGGCTTTGCTTCCCGAACATATGGATTTAGCAAATAAGTTTTATCCTTAAAATGGCAAAACAGATGGTAGTGAATTTTCAGTCAATGTTAATTCACCTTAGACTTCCTAATGCTTCGTAAAGATAACTAATGTCTAAAGCCAAAAGCTTACCAAATAATTGCAATCAAAAGTCATTCCAAGTGTGATAAAACTCAATTCAAGGCATTTGAAAATGGTTCTAACGCCATTAATGCAAAAACTGGATTTGAACCTCACCTTCCAATAGCTCTAGTAATAACTAATTGATAGAAATCCAAAAAGCTTATCAAGTATGGCCGTTGGAAGTTGTCCAAAGGAAAATAAAAACAAACTTTGCAATTAATTAACCATTAATAAAAACGAGTCTACCTACCTTCCGGCGTGCGAAAATTTCCATGGGATGCATCCAAGCCATCACGATAAAACGCATCCATACTTGAGAAACTAAAAGTTTTAGCCAATCATCCTCTGAGGAAAAGCCCTCAGAGGCTGTTTGGCTACTAAGAAAATAGAATAGTAAAGAGAAAAGAGAGACGAGAGAGCTTTGTATATCACTCAGTGTCAAAACGTCACCTATGTTCTATATTCTATATTCCTATATCTCTATATTCTCTATATTATGTATCCAAGAGGTGATTTCCACCCCTTATAATAGTCTTTACAATTGGCAAAAGCTTATGATTGGTTAGTTTACAAGGATAAGAAAGGAAATTACATCACAAATACAAAGGAAAATATCTAAAGTGGAGTCGGGCAAAAACAGAGCAAAATTCGCAACACGCATGGGTTTATGGCGAATGTTATGCGAATGTTATGCGAATTTCGCATTACACCTTGTGGAATGCGAAATTTTTCGCATAACCTGGAACAGTTGGCTTCCGAAGGACATATCTTCCTCATTTCAGCTCCAAATCGTGCACGGTTTGAAGCGTTGGATTCTTGACTTCCAGAGCTTTAAAATGGTATATAGCATGTAAAAAATGGACTTCGGGAAGTGCTCCAAAAGTGCGAAAGAAGACTGCAGCTGCTGTCCTCTTTGCTTCTCTTTGCTTTGCTTGCTTTTGCTCTTTGCTTCTCTTTGCTTGTGCTCGTGTTTCCACTTGAAATTCAAGCTTGTAAACGTCCAAAATCCTTGCTTTAACTTGTCCAAGTAGCTCCTCCATCATTTGGCATGCTTGAATCGATTCATAAGCTGATAAAAACATGTAAACTTGCCACAAAATGGTTAAAACCAATTACTAAGGACCTTAATGAATTAATTGGGTTAAATGAATATGATTACTACTCAAAGGTGCTTAAAACCATTATAATTAGGTCTACAAAATAGCGCTTTTTGGTATTAATCATCTCCTTTCAATAGCCTTAAGACATTCAATATATTCCTTCCCGGTTGCCTCATACTCTTCTCCTCCCATTAATTCTCCATTACATCTTCTCAAGTATACATTATGTATTCTTGTATTTTATAGTTTAATGAGCTTCATACATTTTATTAAAAATTAAGAATTAACTGGTGTTATTTTAGATGAACAAATTTTAAATAAGTCCCTTCTTCCCATTTTAATATAAAAGCATTTTCTGCAAAATGAGAAATTGATTTCAGTAACTTCATAAATCTCTTAGTTTTTCTTTTTCTAGTAATGGTACAAGATATTATTACATATTTAAATCTCACAATATTCTTAAAACCGATAAAATAAAAGGAAAAATAGATTATACAAACATACATTTTAAGGAAAAGAAAAGTGTGTGAAAACCAAGTCTAGAGATGGGAGTTAGGTTACTTATTAGGAAGGTATCATAGGGTAGTACCCCTTTAAATTCTAAAGAAGTCCATACTAAACAAGTGGAGGGAACTAAGGTAATTGACTAACATATTATGGATACTAAGAGATCAAAACAAAAATAAAAAAACAAGACATATTAATAAAAGTAATAAATCGATAATGAATATATAGGCCATATGCATCGAAAAACCAAAAACCAAACTCAAAGCAAAACAATCAAACAAAAGAAAAAGTGTAGACCCTCCATTTTATCCTTTAGAAAATGTCATACTAAGTATTCTTTCAATACTCCACAATAGTTCCCCGATGGGCCTAACTGCTACTCATTTAACTTACCTTTTTAGCCACCTTGGAGAGTCTGGTTGAGGGATTTATCTGGCCTCTCATTGTGACCCTTGGCAACCCATAGTTAGATTTAGGATTTTCATTTTCTTTTTTTAGGATAACTCATTTAAACCTTTAGGACAACCCACTTAAACACTATTCTGATCACCCTAAGTCACTTAAGCACTTTTTATTTTTTATCACCTTAGGTTACTAAAACACCTTTCTGATCACCTTAGGTCACTTAGACACTTTTCTGATCACCCTAAGTCACTTAGGCACTTTTCTAACCACCCTAGATCACTTAGGCATATTTTTTATCACCCTAGATCACTTAGGCACACTTAACCCATCTAGGCACATTTGGCCCATTTAGGCATACCTTGATCCTTTTAATCACACTTTGGCCCATCTAAGCAAGTCCTGACCCATTTAGACACACACTACCTCCTCTAGGCATGCCCTGACCCTTTTAGGCACATTTGACCCATTTAGACATACTCTAGCCCATCTAGGGACATCTAGGCACGCCCTTACCCATTTAAGGGCATCCAACCCATATAGGCACGCCTTGGTCCATTTAGATATACTTTGCCCCATCTAGGCACATTTGGACCATTTAGGCACAACCTAATCCATTTAGGCACACCCTAGTCCATTTAGGCATACCTTAGCCCTCTTAGGCACACCTTAGCCCTCTTAGGCACACCTTGGCCCATCTAGGCATACTTTGACCCCTTTAGACACACCCTAACCCATCTTGGCACACTCTAACCCATTTAGGCATACTTAACCTATTTAGATACACCCTAACCCATCTTGGCAAATCCAGCCCATCTAGGCACGCCCTGACCCATCTAGACATGTCCTAGCCTATCTAGGCACACCCTAGTTGTTAGGAACCCTGAATTACTCCATTCCCATACCCTGGATCTCGTAGGGAGCATGCATCTATCCGTAAGCATCTCTAAATCTATCACAATAGAATAAAATGACAATAAAAAATATTATTAACTATAGATCTAGAGATATGAACCACATACCTAGATATGGATGTTCCTAATTAAATTCATTGTGGTGAAGAACATGTCTAAATAGTTTGAAGGTCTCGTACATTCATGATCTTCCTCTCGATGACTTGAACCACGATCTTGGCACTCCAAAGTGTGGGCTTTAGAAGAGTGAAAACCTTGACTCTCTCTCTCTCTCTCTCTCTATCTCTCTCTCTTTAAATGTGGAAGATGACCAGCTAAAGTAATTTAGAAACCCTAACCCATAATGGGTATTTATAGGGTTGCCCATTAGGCTTAAGTGACTTAAGCCCATCAACGCTTAGGTCACTTAATCTAGCCTAAAATGGGTCCTAATTGATCAATTAACCACATAGGGTCATCTAAATAATCAATTAGCTCAATCTAGAGACCTTGTTCATTATCCCCTATGCAACTTTGCGTAATTACCAAAACACTCTTTTGCATAAGAAAGAACCTAGAGCCAATCTAACCCTCATAAACCGTGCTATCATGGTATATGAGCTCAAAGCAGGGACCATTGGGATCTATGGGAGTACTGGCTCCCTCATAATCCAATTCTAAAGTTGATTCAACGTTCCACTAAAGAGAATCAACTGCACTCTAGTACCTTATGTAAATAACAACAAGACAAAGCTCGAGTCTGTGACCTATTATCCATTGCATGCAAACTCCTCATGAACTAGTGTTTGTAATCTAACAAGCTACTACTATCACCTATCAAGATCACCCCTCAAATCCTTGAGTTATAGATCTCACTTATTATGTGATCAATTGGCATATCCTAACTCAAAGGAGCATATGTTAAATTCTATTAAAGGAATTATTATGGCCACAAATTTCATGATCACATGTCCTTTACATCATCCAAGGAGGCACACTATCTCAATCCCATGAGATATCATGGTGCCTTTGTTGAGAATACATGTCGTCAACAACCTTCATCAACAGGGACCTAATCCATAAAGATATATGACTATTTTAGGGTCTTGCCCATAAGTCACAGTCTCCTATTGATTTTGGCATAAACTTAATATCCTCTCAAGATTGAGAGTGCACGCAGTATAGTAGCTTAGTGAATCATTACAATTAATAACCTTATGTTATGATTCACCATAGGTCTTATTCAATGTGCATCACATACACTAATGCACTCACCATGAGAAATGCATCCTGACAACCAAGACAAGTCATCCCTCCAATTAGGAGGTAGTGCACTATAGTCTCTACTAGATTGCCCAAATCCGTGAACCGATTGTGGACAACTTATCTACTTATAAGGAATCCATGACTTGTATTTTCTATGCAACTTTTAATACACTCAAGTCATGTATAATGTAAGAGACATGTATCGAATACTCAAATCAATATCAATACACTAAAAGGATAGCAATGAGACAATTATGTCTAACTTTGGCCCATCTAGGCACATTTGGCCCATCTAGGCACATTTGGCCCATCTAGGCACATTTGGCCCATTTAGGCACATTTGGCCCATCTAGGCACATCGAGCCCATTTAGACACATCTGGCCCATTTAGGCACACAATGGTCCATTTAGACATACTTTGGCCCATCTAGGCACATTTAGCCCATTTAGGCACACCCTAGTCCATTTAGGCATACCTTGGCCCTCTTAGGAACATTTTGGCCCATCTAAGCACATTTGGTTCATTTAGGCACACATTGGTCCATTTAGTCATACCTTGGCCCTCTTAGGTACACCTTGGTCCATATAGGCATAGCCTGGCCCACCTAGGCATACCTTGACCTTCTTGGGTATGTGTTGGCCCTCTTAGGCATGCCTTGGTCAATCTAGGCACATCCTAGCCCATCTAGGCTTATCTGAGCCACCTAAGTCTTCTTTAGGTTTTTCTTGTTTTTTATTTGCATAGTTTGCATGACTTGCATGGAATTTTCATTTGCATGGTTTCCATGGTTTTTGCATGGCTGATTGGAGCCAAAATATGTGCTTTAATAGCATATATTCGATATGATTTATGCACTATAAGACACTCAAATCATTTGAATTGACCCAAATCATTTCTAAGGCCCTAGCCATGAGTTTAAATGTTATTTTGGAGATATGTCTTAGGTTTAAGGGAATAAAAGGGTACAAGTTGAAAACATTTTAGATTTTGAAAAATCAAGGGGTTAAATGGGGAATTGAGTGAGTCAAGACCCATAGCATTTGAGGAAATGCAAGACAAGGATGTCATGAGTTTGGGATTTGAGTAATGACCATTATAAAGTAAGAAAGAAGCCAGACAAACATGGAAAATGAGGTATGAAGCAAATTCATCAAGTTACATGGAAATTTAGAACTCAAAGTCTAGTGGCAATGCTCTGACTTTGAAAATTTAGATTACTTCTTAAAGTCTATTATTGACAATATCATTTCAAATATCTAGAAGTTAGGAATCCAATGCATCAAACGGTGTGCAAATCATAGCTAAAATAAGGAAGTTATGCACATTTGAAGCAAATTGGTCAGAGAAGGATGTTGAGTTTGAAATTCACTATGCCTTTTGAACTTAGCCCTACATTTCGAATTGGGCTTCCTTCCACTTATGAGTTCAAAATTGACTTGAGACTCACCCCAATTTCTAAATCAGCCACTGGTGATTGAGTTTGAGCCCGAAGATATGTTGAAACAAGTTCCAGATGCCTCCACCTAATTCGAAATGCCTTGTACTCGTTTAGAACTCCTTATTTTTGAAGTTTTTTAGGTTGTTTATGACTTTTCCTTGTAATAAGTGGCTAATGAGAGTGTACCATGTGTTAGGTCATTGATGATACTATATAAACTCTTCTAGCTAGTGTTTAGTCATCTTGGACCATCTTCCGGAGAGTTTGACATTTTTGTGGGGAAGAAGATGAGAACTTTGGTTTGTTTCTTTTCTTCTTTATTGAATATATTGTTTTTAATTTTTTTTTATTTAAATTATGGATTTTTATCTTATTATAGATTTTGAATGTGACATCACCCCCATGAGAGGCTAAAAAGCCAACTCTAGGGCCTTAAGCATGAAAACTTAAGAGCTAGAAACTCATAGGAACAATGGGTAAATTGTTATAACAATGAGATCAATTATTAGTTGGGTTACAATTTATCAATTTTTTTATCCTATCATTGTGTTTAGTTTAGGGAATGATATGGTAAGTTATCATCTGATACTAGTAATTCTTGATAACTCTTGATCATTAGTTATCCTGGTTTTTCTTATCATTATTTGCTCCAAAACAAAGCTATAAGGAATAAGAAGGGTTAAAAGGCCAAACCTTAAACCAATAATCAATCTTATTAATTTGATGATTTTAGGACTTTTTTTAAAAGGGAAAATTTAGGTTTTAGATGCAATTTTGAGTTATAGAGCACAAGTTGATTGCAAGAGGCCAAAGATACCAAAACCTTAAGATCACTCTAATTAAGAAACCTTTGTTCTCTCTATTTTTATACCTGAAGTTGGATTGTGGAAAGCCCCGACCATATTTGAATCAATTGAATTAAAAATCAATATTCATATTGTTATTAATTTAGTTCTCTTACTTAGTTTCACTTCATTCACATATTATTTTTCAATTTAGGATTCAAATAAAAGTTATTAGTTTATTATAGTATTGACAAATTCCATAATCCAATCCCTGAGAATGATACCCGAAGTACTACAAAAGTCGTAGTGACTCTTTCTCTAGTTTTTCTTGACCAGAGTTGCTACATAAAAAGGCTTAGTATTTTGGACAACAGAGAAGACCGATCAATGGCATTGCATATCATGTGCATGACATGTCATAATTGCATGACATGTGCATGATTTTTACCTCTTCGTCTAAAATGCCTTTGTTTTTTTTTTTTTTTTTTTGGAAATGGAATGATCATGGAAAGGAATTAGGCTGGTTAAGAGAGTGTATATGGATGCTTTTAGGAGACAAAAAAATTACAGTTTTTTTTTTTTTAGAATGATTTAGGCCACGTTTTTTTTGTGATATTCAGAATACAGTTTGAGGATATTTTCAATGCATTTTTGGATAGGAATCAGGTTGGTTTGAGGATTCAACATGTTTTGGAAAAGAAAGAGGTTGTATTTTGGGAAGAAAAGAGGAACCTTCTGGAGAAAAACATATTTAGATTTGAAATGAAATGAAGGAAAGTTTTAGCAGCATTTTCTTTATGGGAAAGGAAGGATTTTGAGTAGCCTTTTTTTATAGGAAATAAAGGATTTTGAGTAGTGTTTTTGATAGGAAAGGAAGGATTTTGAGCAGCATTCGAATAGAGGATTAGGAGGATCTTTTAAAAAAAAATTAGCAGCGTCCGAATGAGGGGTTTTAAGCGTGGTTTTGAAAGAATTTCCAATAGGGAGCTTTTAGGGGGAGAATTAAGGAAGAATCAGCAAGTTTTAACGAAGCGTTATAGGTTTTTGAGAGAAGAAGTAGTTGCATTTCGGGAGTTTTCAGGCCATTTAAAAAAAAAAAAAAAACAAATCATTCTATGTTATGGAGGATGTGTTTCTTGATTTTTAAGGGGTCTATAGGTGTTTTTATTTTTATTTTTTTGGGGGATGTTCAGGCTGGGATTTAGAGATTTTAGAGAGCACGATTTTAGAGGACATTCAATAGGTTTTGAGAGGGTCATTCTACGTTTCTTTGTGAGGGATTCACCATCAGTTTGGAGAACATCCCCACAATTGCAACTTTTGGGGGGGTTGGAGGAGGGAGGGGTGGGTGTTCACATTCTAATTTCCATTTGATATCTAACACTTTCGAGGTTGAGATGCAAGACAAAACAAAAAATTTTTGGAGTTGTATAATTTCATTGAGAAACAACCGTCATCTCCACCATTAAAAATGGGTTGTCACTCATGCACTATGAAATATTACCTCTGTAATCCTTGAGTCTCCAATCCTCCTATTTTTTATGAATTAACATACTCTACCTCATAAAAAACATATGTCATCATAGATTATGTGATCACAAGTCTTTAGCACTACCTAAGAGAATACAATATTATTGTTTCAATCCCATGAGATATCATTATACCTATCCTGAGAATACTTATTGCCACCTATTGTAATCAACAATGACCAAATTCATAAAGAATATATGAATACCTTGGGATCTCACTTATAGGTCAAAGTCACTAAAGACCTCAGCACTACCTTAATATTATTTCAAGATTGAGAGCCTACGTAGCATAGTAGATTGATAAATCATGACTACCTAATAATCAATGTCATGACTCACCATAAATTCTTTCCAATGTAATCATACACACTAGCACACTCATCATGGAAAACTCATCCCAATAACAAGAAAGTTCTCTCAAATTAAGAGGTAGTACACCACGATCCTTAATGGATTACTTAATTTCATGAATCAATTAGGAACAACTTATCATCTTTCAAGGAACCCATGACATAGACCTTTTATGTAACTCCTAATACACCCAAGTCATGTACAATACAAAAGTAAATGCTCAGATGATAAATAATGCAATTAAGGATATAGATGAGAAACAAAAATCATAAAAAATAAATATATTATTAAGATTTTATTATATTACATCATGTCATGTTTTCGAGGGCTTACTCTAACATAACCATATCACATACATTTACTAGAATGAGTAGTGTGGGATATACCTTTTAAATATTTCATGATCTTGTTCAAGTGTTGTATACAAAATTAATTTTTTTCTTCGAGGTTGAACTCAGTTTACTAAGATTGATTAATTTATATATAATTTATCATAGCTAAAGATGTGCACAAAAATGAATTAAGCACACAAAGAATTGAGACATCGAGTTTATATAGAAAACTTTCTCGTGAGGTGAAAAGCACAATTAGCACATAATTTCACCACGACAAAAAATTATTGCAAAGTACAGTCATATCAAATATTACAAAGTTTTTACTCCTCATGACCAACTCCAATTGTGTTATCCCTTTTTGTAACCTTTCTCAACCGGTTGCCAAGCCTTGAAGTCCCACCAACCTTGGTCTTCAAATTGGAGTCACGCCATACTACCAAATTTGGAATCTCAACAAAATTGGACTTCCCTCAAGTTGAGAGTTACATTGAATAGAATATTACAAATAACGTCCACCAGTGGTATTTGAGAGTAAGAAATTAAGCTAAGAGCCTTCTCACCATCTCTTCTCTCAAACTGAAATTTGCAACTCTATTTGTAAGCAAACTTGCTGTTAATTTTGTCCATAAAAAACGATACTTGGCTTGATGTAAGCCTCACAAGGCTGCCACATTTTCAGCCAATCAAAAAAATATTAAACAATATCCCTATCTAATTATTTGGTGTGTTTTTTTTTATCTTGGATATCTTATAATCTGAAACAAAACTTTTCCTTATGTTTCATTCATAAATAATTGATTATGTTTTTTTAGAGTGTGATTGAAAGTATTTCTATTTAAATTGTTTTTAATAAAAATGTTTTATCTAAAAGTGCTTTTAGGATAATCAACTATAAATTATTTTTCCAAAAATCATTGTAAGTGATTTTTCAACATTATAAGTAAATTTACAAATTTTTAAAGGTGTTTTTCAAATTTTGCTAAACACTTAATTTTTTTTTTCAAAAATATTTTTTAGGCTAAAAACACTTTTTAAAATCATTGTCAAATGAACTCTTAATTAGATTTTCAAGTCTTTATAGTGCTTTATTAATTACTTATTTTTTGTATTGTAGATGCCAATTGGAGTATTGTTATTTTTGTATTTTTATGTTATTGGTAAAGAAATTAACATTTTTGTATTATCTAATATTTAATAATTTAAACATAAAATATTTAATGATTACTTTTATTAATTAACTATAAAATATCTAAGTGATGTTCTTTCAATACATCAAAATATAATATATTGGTATTATGGCCTACTTTAATGGTTTTTTTTAATTATTATTATTATTATTCAATTAAAAATTTATAAAATTAGAGGTTTTAGTTCCAATATTGCATAATAAGAAAGATAGTATACATTCTAATATGTCAAAATAAATATGACCGGTATTTTAATTATTAAATATCATTTATTTATTGTCTTAATACCCTATAAAAATTTAAACATATTATCTTTAAAAAAATTAATTTTATTTTACATAACTTAGCAATTAAAAATACCACATCATTATAAAAAATAAAAGGCTATTAAAAAACTATAATTAAAACATATATTTATCTTTTACAATGACATTTTTATAAATAGATTAAAAAAAATTCATTTACAATAATTAAAATAAAAGAAATAAAAATAAGTAAATAGAGTTAAGAAAAACCATTCGTTTACAAAAATCAAGTGATTACTAGTTGTACTATACACGATTCCCAATTATCCATGTAGCTCTATTTAAGTCTCCTCTTGCAGTTGGGCTCCATCGATATTTTACACCAACTCGAAGACAACGATGAAAATATCGGTAATTATGGATATATCGGTGCTTCTATTTTACGAGTATATCGGATATATCAGAGATATATCGACGAATATTTTGACATAAAATATCGATGAACCTAAAATTGATCAAAAATTATAAAAATGTAAGAAAAAACTCTTAAAAATCAAATTAAAAGTATAATAGAATTGTAATTGATATATATATATAAAATTTAGTATATTTGATAATAATATTGTATGTGCTAATAAAAAAAATATGAATTTCATAAGTATACATTTATTATTAAATTATACCAAATATTATTCAATAATAATATTGTTATATTTGATTATAAAATGTCTAATTTTAAAATATATTTAATATTATAATTAGAATTCACTTAATTCAATTGTATTAAATGATATAAAATAAATGATAATATATATATAATTTTTAATACTTAATTAATATATTAATGATATTAAAAACACTATGAAGAAAATTATCATGATAATTTTTATATTTTTGGTATTCAAACAGATGAAATTTTTTCATTTAATTATAAAATAATTATAATTAATTTATTCTTTATTTTTTTAAAAAAATTATGTTTATATGTTGAATTTGAGTGTATATTTATTTGGTGCAACTTATATAATAAGAGGCAAACTTGCCTTAGTGGTTGGTCAACGTGTTGCAAACCTTTTGGCGGGAAATTCGAGCCCCCATAGCGAAGAGGTAAAATATCGATTTGGTGGTTCGAGAAGAGGAAGTTGGAATATTCCTTCACAGTGATCAATCAAATCTTGTATGTTGTCTCATTTATGTAGGTTTCATATTGGTATCTAAAGCAATATAATTTTATGGGCTATTCTTCCTCTTTCTTTTTATCTCACACATTTTTTCAATAAATAAACAACACACCACACTAGAAGTGATCAAGTAGCTCTTGATCAGGAGTAGTAGTATAACAAATTACATGAATTCAAAAGCTTGCTAGGCTTGTTCAAAAATAAATAATATCATGTAATACATGAATCAATATACATGTATATTATGGTGAAAGCAATGTTATACTCTGATTGCTAGCTAGAGGGGCACCATTGACCATAGTTTGTGTTATATAATGGATTTCCAAATGTACTTGAAAGACAAAATGGTGCCAACTAGATATATAATTTAAACGAGATAAGGTAAGTTTTGAGTCTATGTAGCTTAGAAACCATTTGGCAGTTATCATTATGGACAAGGCTAAGACTGTGTATGTATTGTAATAGCTAAGTTGCAATATTTAAGGCTACATGTAAAATATTTACCAAAGAATATGCATATTATGCCTAAGGCACAACATTTTCAATAGTTGCTTTAGACAAAGGTCATATTCTTTTCTTTTGTGAAGTTAAAGTCAAATTATGGTTGATCCTCTTACTAAATAAGTAAATACGAAACTAGTTGAAAAAACATCGAGGAGGATGCATGGGACTTACACCTATTACAAAAGTGAAGTGTGAAGTAACCAAACCTACATTAGTAGAGATCCTAAAAAGTAGATTCATATTGGTAACAATGAGACATACGTGCTTATAAGCTATTTATATGTAGAAGTCCATCTCTAAGATGAAGATGGTGCATGAACTTACTCTCTTTAGGTTAAAAATAAAAGTGAAATTGTAGTTATTTATAACATTATTGGTCAAAAAAAAAATTAATAAGAGAGAAGGATATTATGTTACATAGTGAGACATATTGTCATCAAAGTAGTACTAATATGTTAAGTTGTTTAATTAGATTAAGTGATTAATTGTCTACCAATTTTCTACAAAAGCTCAGCCTATTTATTAGGGATTTTAAATCAAAACGGTTTTGAACAAATATTGGTTTTAAAAAAAAAATAGTTTCACAAATGAAAATAACAACTAGAAGAGAAAAGTCTAGAGCAATTCACAGTTGGACTTTAAATTCACTAATAGAAGGTAGATCTTTTCTTTTCTTTAATGATTAAAAGTCAATCCAAAATTAAATAAGATCTAAAAAATGATTAGGATATATATGGAAATTGAATTTAGAAATTAAACTTCAGATCTCAAAAGTCTATTTGAATTAACTTAATCCTTTATGTTTTGCTTCACCATTTTAACATCTTCTCAATTTGATACCATAAATCAAAGTGAGTTCTCCAATTATCAAGTTATTAATAGTCATTAGTGAAACCAAGTTAAACATTGATTGCATCTCAATTGGGACAAACTACGTAAAGAATTTAATCATCACATCTAAAACTCAAAACATAGTGTTTGTTTGGGATTCTACCACTAAACTATACTCCCTCAAGTGAATTCTCCATCTTCCTTACTCCTTATCTCTAGAGATCAATTGAGACGAACTATACATTAGTGGAGATTTGCTCTTAAGGAGCATCTTTGGTTGCTAGAGAGAGAGAGAGAATAGAAGAAATAAAGGATACGCTTAAAATTATATCAAATTTAAATAAACCTATTTATAGAAAAACTAAAAGAGACATAACAACCCCTTAACTACATTAACAAGACACATAATGGACTTATAGTAGTAAAAATCAAGTTAAGATTACGTAAATTAACATTTATCACAACATAGGGAACCCTCTTCTCCCATTTATGTACATGTTTAATTAAAAATATTTGAGCATCAATTAATCCTCTAATTAGTTTAAACATTTGAATTCAATACCTTAACAAGTTTACTTAACTAGTTGTTTGAAAATTTTCAATTTAATCAATTATCAAATTGATTGCTTTGGTCATGCCTTCCATCACCTTCCTATTTAATTGAGTTATCCTAGAGTTTCTATAAATTTAGGGGTTCTATGGAGTTCTTTGTTCATCAATCTTAGAGCTTCGCTGATCTCTTCTTTTCCTTTTGTGTCATGAGTTATTTAAATCATTAATCTTCCAACTCATATTCAGTGATTGTGCTATGGCTACTAGTATCATCTTCTACCATTCTTCTTGAGTTCATGGAGGAACCTGAGGTGAAAGCAATTACCTTGGCTTTGCCAATGAGTGCATCTCTACAAGTAGTATTAATTGTGGAATCCTTGAGGTATAACACCCTCAACGAGTGCATGAAGTGGCATGCACCTTTCCATGTTCTCAATCGTACTCTATCTTGAAGATGAAATATGTTTTCAAATTTATTACTAGTGGACTAATTGATCCCTTTTGACAAGTAAACAACACTAAGTTTGGGCATCATTTTTAAAATATTTGAAGTTTATTTATGAATTGTCACATTGTTTTTTTATACATAAACAATTAATGTTCCATGCTCAATTATCAAATGTTGCATTAATGAGTCACCATGCTCTTTGATTTAAAAATCTTGCTTTTGATCTACAGATCTCAAGCGTCTCCTATTACATTATATTACCATGAAGAAAATAAAGAAAAGTCCTTTTTTCTTAAGGGAGTTGCCTTTAAAGAAGACCAAATTAATTAATATGCCCCTTTGTAATAAATGCACTTGTGACATTTATTTCAGACTAATATGCTAAGAGCAATAGCATTCATTTGTGTTCATGGTGCGCCTGCTGTTATTAGATGAAGTATTTACTTATCAAATCAGAGGCTGCTTATAAAGTGTTTCTTCATAAAATATTAAAAATAACTTTTTAATATTATAAGTGATTTTTAAAAACTTTAAAAATGTTTCCTAAATTTTATTAAATATATATATATATTTTTTAAAAGTACCTTTTAGTTCAAAAATAGTTCCTAAAATCATTATAAAATAGATTTTTAGCATTGAGCGTAAATTGCTTTATTGATTTATTAACCCACAAGATAAAACTTACTGCTTTCAAAAGTGGTTTATGTGCCATGGGAGAAGTTACAAATGTCAAAAATGATTAGAATATATAAATCTTATATATTTTTAATTTTAATAAAATATAAATTATATTTTTATAATATGCTGATATCAAAGTTCAACCAAGATTGATTTGTTACATAAGTAAACTATGAATGAATAACTTTTACTATCTAATGAGGAGATCGATTACAAATAACATTTTTCATTCAACAATGGAAATATTAGGATCTGTTTGGGAATTATTTGTAATAACAATTTTTTGTTCTCCAAAATAAAAAACATGTTTAATAACCAAAAAACTGTTTTTTGTTTTATGTTCTTAAGAATAGAAAACATATATAATGTTTTCAAAGAACATTTTTTAATTGTTTTATATTGTTTTCATTTTATTTTTTATGATTGTTTTAAAAAATAATTATACAAACATGTAGAATGATTAAAAATAAAACACTAGATATAAAAATTATTTTTAAAATATATTTTAAAATATTAAAAATAAGTTAAAAACATTTTAGGTTTCAAATACTTTTGTTTTACAAAAAATTTAAAAATAATTTTTAAAAATTATTCTCAAAATCTATTTTTTAAAATTATTTTAAAAAACGCTAGACTAAATATTTCACATGTTTTTCTTCTTCTTTTTTTCTCAAGTTTATGCTAAATATGATTTTAAAATTTTAATAAAATACAAATTGCCAACTATCAGTCCATTCTTCATTTGGTTGAAATGTCTTATCTGTTAGAGATGTAACATTGAATTTAGCCAATGACTGCCTCACAAACTTTGTAGCATGAGTTTCATGGGCACTTTATTGAGTTTAAGTCCAAAATAATCCATTGGTAGAAAAAAATGGTAATCTTTTGTCAAAGTAATCTTTTGTATCCACGTAAACATCCACATGGATTTTTTTATTTATTTTTAGTGTAAAAAACCACCGTTGGTGACTGTGGTTTTAAAAGTTTCAGAAATATCCTTAAAACCACAATCACAGACTGTGGTTTTACAATTTTCCTTAGAATCATAGTTAGTAATCGTGGTTTCAAAATTATTTCTAATCCACCCCCGTTTTAATGGTATTGTGATTTTAATATTATTTTTAAAATATTCTGTATCATAATAACCATAAAACCACAATTACTAACTATGGTTTTAAAAATATCCTAAAAACCATAGTCACAAATTGTGGTTTTATAATTTTATTTAAAACCATAGTTAGTAACTATGGTTTCACAAATATCTTTAAGGGGAACTCATGTAATCATACATCAACTAAAAAAATATGAGATTTTAGAATTTTGTTTTTTATTTTTAATTTTAGTGTAAATTATGGATGTACCAAAATTTCTTAACGATGTACCAAATTTCCTTAAAGTTCATTTGGGAGTGGGGAAAATTTCTTACAATTTTTCGTTGTCAGTTTAAATTTTTTTTTTTTTAATTATCCTTAATAAATTTTTTCTTTACAACTGTTTTAAAATTATATATATTATCTTTATATTTTCATATTTTCCTTGAAATTTTGAGAAAATAATTTCGCCTACATGCATTCCCATAAAAATTTATATATTTATGGCAAATAAAATATTTATTTGTTTTATGAATTTTATCACATATGAATTAAAGAAAATTAATTTTTCATATTATTTTTAAATTTTAAAATAACTAAACAAATTTTTTATATTATTTTAAAATTTAATATTTTCATATGAAAATTAATGCCAATGATCATGATTTTAGGTTATTCCATATTAAGTATGATTTGAACTTATGTCTTGGTTAAAATGTATAATTTTTTAATTATATGAAAGAAAAATAGGTTATGGTTGTAACAATTTGTTTAGTTAGAATTTCTTTCATTTATACTTTAGGATGCATTTGAGTCTTATTTGTTTAAATTATCAAGGAAACAAGTGAATAACATAGCATCACTAATTTAAATTAACATTTTATATAACCTTAAATGTATGAACCAAAGTATTATAGTTCTACAAACACAAAAAAAAGCTCTCAATGTATCCCACATGATGAAATCTTTCTCTTTCATTGTGAACATCTACGGTAGATGGCCATATTTGTTGTATCCATCTGTGTTACTAAAAAGTCTCCATCTCTATAGACTGTGACAAGCCATCTAGATGAGTTGTCAAGTTAGATGGGACTGATGGAGGTAGAACTCGACGTACACATGGAACTCGATGTCTTCTAGGTACCTGTACATGTAATCATGCGGCATGAGTTGTCCCCTCAAGAAAAGGTAAAGGTGCAATGGACTCTGTTACAGGTGGAGGTGCAATAGACTTTGTAAGAGGTGGGGGTGCAATAAACTCTGTAATAGGTAGGGGTGCATCCAATGATGTAGATGGCTGGGGTGGAGGTGGAGGTGAAGAAGTCTACATAGATGTAACATGAGGGAAGAAAGTTAAGTCTAATGATATAGATGGCTCAACAGGGGTAAGGGTAGATGGTATGGTAGTCTTAGGTCGAGATGAATGGGCTGGTATGGATACATCAGGGGGGAGAGAGTGGTGACTCTAATGATGCGGATGGCTGAAATAGAGGAAGGGTAGATGTGACTGGTGGATGTGAGGGTTGTACCAAAGTAGATGCCAAAGGTACATGTCACTGACTAGCTTGACGACCACCTCTTCCCCGACTTCGAATGAGTGGTACCCAACAGGTGTAATCAATGATGGTGGTCTCATGGATGGCCTTGAAGATGTGGATGACTCTTGTGTTGAGTGTACGCAATGGTCCTCTCTTATAGCACATAAAACATCAATAGCAATTCGATGAGTTTCCTCCAAATCATCTGAAATAGCCATCTACGATACGGTAGTGATCTATATAAGAAAATGAAACATGAGGCATTTACACATAATTTAAGTTTAACATTCATTAAAAAATGGTTTTGTATCTCAAATGGTCTCACTAATAACTAAGTGGCAAAAAACTGTACTATGGAACCTCATATGATCTGTATGCAAAACAAGTACGATCAGGCGTCGTGTGATACGTCAATGCCATTGCATATGTGGATCATAAAGATCCATGGTAGTAATAGCAAGTGGTGTTGTCGCAATATGCTCAGAACAAGTATCCCAAAGAGAAATATATTAAGCATGGAATGTCGCCCAATCATACTAATGTCATCCTCGTATATCCACTAAATGTAGCTTCATATCTATCAACAAGGTGGAGGTGTCCCTTGTTGCATACGAAACTAGTGTAAAAATTTCTTTGGTCTATGCCACTCAATAATATCAAAGCAAATTAGAGGTGACATAGTTCGCTAAATTTCTTCATCAGCCTGACATATAGCTGGAAGATGTGCAATCAAATCTACTGTATATGGTTCCCATAATACCTATAATTTTTAAAAATTAGTTAGTCACATTGGTGGAAAATGTTGCAAAGGTAATCTTACACATCAACACTTTGCCTGATCTTGTGTTTGGGCATCCAATTGATCTCGATAGAATGTTAACACATGTGGTGATGGGTTATGAGACCAAGATAGAGGTACTCTCCACCTGTGGCCCAATGGATCGACTAGGAGTGCCTCATCTGGCAATAGATGATCATGTAAACCATGAACTACATCATCATGTACAAGTAGGACTACCATAGGCATTGGAGGACGACCGAAATCAAGTCGACCCACATGAAGTCTCTCCCATGACCACGACTATAAAATCAGATAGCATTATCAAAATTAAACAACTTACAACAATAATGTGAGTCAATTAATTAGAATAGATAGTTATGTCGAAATACCTGTAATAGTGTGATAGGTCCAGAAATCTCTGTGGCACTATCCAAACTCGCATGACATAGCTCTCTATATAGGTATGCCAAAACTGCACTGCCCCAACTATAGTGAGAAATCTCAGTGAGGTCTCTCAATAGTGGAATGTAACATAACTATACATGTGTGCCAGTCTTGTCTGCAAATAATGCTCCACCCAATAATGCTAATATGAAAGCACGAGCATAACGCTGTAAAATAACATCATCGACCCCTGCTGGTGGATATGAAAACAATTCACGCAACCATCGTGTTGATATAGCTGACCCTCTAATGTGAGATAGAGGTGAGACCACACCTAAAAGCTCTGAACATAGTAGTGACCAATTTATGTCACATGTGTCAATGATAGGAGGCCCATGAATATGTAATCTTAGAATCATGGCTATATCCTGTAAAGTAACAGTCATATCTCCAATAGGTAAATAAAATGTGTGTGTCTCGAGCCACCATCGCTCAACAAGACTTGTGATCAATGGCCAATCTAGTGAAATGTGTCCGACATAATATACACCATAAAAACCAGATTGCATCATATATCGCCGAATACGAGGGTCTATCTCCCACTCTCACATGAATGTCCATAAACGTTGTTGCCATGTTAATACCTAATTAAGCTACAAAAGATACCATTTCGATTAAATAAGAATTTAATTAAGGTTTATAATTATGTTTTTATATACATCTATACTTATATATACATATATACCTTACCAAAATCCACTGATTAAGACTTATGTATGTCCTGTAACACTAAAATAAAGCGATCTAATGGATTTGGATCGAATTTGCCCTCTCTATGCTCCATTACTATATTGTCATAATAAACTAATGTTAATATTATAATTTAAACAATTTCGATAAAGTTTCTCCCCTATAAATAGGGTATTCTCCAAAATACAAAGACCTGATTAATCAAAATATTCATATGCAACCAATATCAATATCCAAGTACAATAATGAAAACAAAAATGTCATAAACTAATGTTCACATCCAAATTTTAAAAATTTCGGCAGTCTCCCTTATAAATAGGGTATTCCTCAAAATACAAACAACCTGATTAATCAAAATATTCATATGCAACCAATATCAATATCTAAGTATAATAATGAAAAAACATGTAATAAACTAATGTTCGCATCCAAATATTAAAAATTTTGCCAGAGTCTCCCCTATAAATAGGGTATTCTCCAAAATACAAACAACCTGATTAATCCAAATATTCATCTGCAAATGATATACTATTGTAAGACTAATAATTGTTAATATTACAAATTTGAAATTAACACCAAAGTCTCTCTTATAACATAGATATTGTCCAAAATACAAATAACGTAATGTCAACATGCGAAGCTAACCAAGACCAATGAAAAGTTAAACACAACTAAATCATTCATGAACTTGTGTCTATGTTAAAGGAGAAATACAATGTCAATGACACATTATGAAGGCCCAGCACTCATGTTCTTATTTGGACAATAACGATGATTGTGACCACTTTGTTTGCACAAACCAAATGTAACTGAGGTTTTAGCTTCTCTAACATCCATTTCATTATGCAAACGAGTAGAATTAGGCCGTACACCTAACACACGTTTCATTGAATCTACTAGCACAACTGGACCAACATATGACGGCCACTCGTACTCATTGTGTATGGGGTTAAACAGTGGTGCCCAAGTGCTAAAGTATGATTGCATACTATAATAGTGTTGAACAAATGATCTAAAATCAATTGAACGAAAATGACATGCCGCTAGAATATGACTACATAGGAATCCATATATGAGTGTTTTGCCACATGTGCATCCATGCTCACGTAGGTTAACATGATATGTTCGCCCACTAGATGATGTCTTTTTACTATCCCTATTGGCCTTCACATGAAATAGTCCTTGGAAGTGGTCATACAAAACAACCTCATGAGAACCTGCCTTAGCAACATTTGCATTAATCTTAGCATCAACATAAGGAGTGTATTCTTCACCGAAGCAAGTCGACTAGCACCATGTTTTCTTCTTACAGCAAAGTAACTATTAACTCGATAGAATGTCAATTGAACAAATGTAGTGATAGGGAAGCTTCATGCCCCTTTAAGCACAATATTGAATGCTTCTGACATGTTCGTAGTCATTATGCCATATCGTCGACCTCCATCATGTGATAGTGCCCATTTCTCAAAGGGAATAACCTCCAACCAGCTGAGTGTGTCTTGATTAATTCTCCCAATTGTGTCCATATGCATGTTGAACTTTTCTACCTTAGTTTCTAAGGCGGCTCTATATAAAAGTTGTTTCAAGCATTTGTCCTTAAAGTGAGTCATAAAGTTGCTAGCAAGATGGCGCATACAAATCCGATGATATGCATTTGGCTCAGACCAACCAAGGTAAACATCAAACGCAACCATAATGCAATGATGACGATCAAAGATAACACAAAGACCCCTCATTTGAGTTACTCGATTTCTAATACATGCCAAAAACCATCCCCAACTATCAACATTTTCACCGTCAATTAATGCAAAAGCAAGAGGAAACAATTGATTATTTTCATCACACCCCATGACAATCATTACAGTGCCCTTACACTTCCCATACAAGTGTGTACCGTCAATAGTTAGCATAAGACGACAATGCTTGAAGCCCTTTATGGAAGGATGAAATGCCCAAAAGACTCGCTGAAATACTTTTTCATTTCGCATATTATGTGGGAATGTTTTAGAAATTACAACACATCCTAGATTTGTTTGCTCTAAGGCACTAAAAAAATGTGGTAGTTTAGCAAATGATTTATAAAAATCATTAAACAAATTAGTTAATTTTTTATGCTTGCCTTTCAAAGCCTTAGTGTATGAGATCCGATACCTGAATCTTTCTACAACACTTACTTAAATGGTAACCACTGAAAGTGTGAATTGTGTCTTAATCATTCCTTTTATATGACCGACTATCTGGTTCAAGTCTAACTGATGATGATCTTGGTTCATGCAAGTATTGACACATGTGTGTGGGCCACTATATTTGTTGATCTTAAATAAAGATGTCCCTTTAACAACCGTAGCACGAAGTTTCCAAGGATATTGAGACTATTTAGCTTTCTTGCATCTTAGGACCAACAATTTCTTTGTGGATGACAAAACGATATACTTTTGGTGCAAATTAATAGAGTACATCTTTACAGCATGTTGCAAATCTCCTTGGGAATTAAATATTTGGCCAACTGTGAACTCTCTGATTGGGTGTCCGGTAAGAGTGCTTCCCCATGGGGTCCAATCACTTGACACAACATGACCAATGATTTCAACATTTTCAAACTGTGGTGATGGTGCCAAATGATATTGCATTGGAGATAATTCGATTGGGTCATCTAAATCCTCTGTATCAGGATTGTTTGACAAGTTACATCCTCCCTCATCCAAATCCACATATCTTATTTGTTCTCTTTCAATTGCCTCATAAACAACTAAAAAATGCAAGCTATGTTCCCTTTCCTTATTATCATCATTATGAACATCCTCGGCTCCTACACTGTCATCATCACATTGTCTTCTTTCTTCGTCTTCCTCGTCCTCTTTTGATCTATGCGCAAAAGTAAATGGATTTTGAACATTACTAGTAATACATGTGTGGACCTCCATTTTTCATGTGCGCCCTCACTCGATTGGCGAGACTCGCTTTTATTGGTGAAAAATTTGTTTTTGAAAAAGTCGGAGTCACCACTTATTTTATTTTATTTTTAAAGGGAAAATAAAACAAGAAATAAAACCCTAAAAATGACTCCATAGTTTTTGGAAAAACGTGTCTTTGAAAAACCCGAGTCTAGGTCTAGGGATCAGGTTACTTATTGGGAAGGTACCTCTAGGAGGTAGCACCCCTCTAAACCCTATAAAGGTCTCTACTGACTAAGTCGAGAGAGATGTGGCAATTAATTGGTTAATTAAACATACCTAAGTAGGCTAGGTGATTTCAAAAATAGCATGCCAAGCTAAAAAGTCAAATCATGATCATAAATAAGATTTAGGGTGTGTACCTGAACAGTTTCTCAAGCGCTATCATAAGACATCAAAGTTAGTATAGAAATATAGCACACAACATGTGTTTTATCTAAGCAAATCAAGCATACATCTAAGCATCTAAGGATCACATTAAGCATAAATATGACTCACAACAACATGCATGTTCATAAAATTTTGAAAAGTAAGTGATAGAGAGCGTACCTGGATAGCATGCATAATTTATAAGATTCCTCAAAAAAGGCTAGAGTGGTTAGGACAAGTATATATTATATAACATCTTTGTTATGTCTAATACACATTAGAGTGGAATTTAATTATGAAAAATTTCAAGAAGCAACTCCTACACATCTAGATCAACATACCAAAATCCAAACACTCATTTAAAGAATAGATTGCAGCAAAGACACCTAAAGGTTCTACAAAGCCTAGATTAGATAAGAAAAAGTGATATGCATAAACGAATTTTTTAAGAATAATAAATGATCACATAAAATCATAAAAAAAATCTTACAAATATTTCAAAGTGTCTATATCACAGAAAAATAAATTCAAGGTCGGATAGTACTCAAAAATATTTTTAAGATGCTCAAGCTAATTAGATGTCCAGAATCCAGCATGCACAGTAGGCACGATTTTGAAAAATCATATCTCCCTCAAAATGCATATTTTTTAGATAGTTTATGTGTCTAAGATCAATTTCAAGAAGCCTAGAATTGAGAAAAAATTGAATTAAATTTAAAAAAATTTCTGGTATTTTATTTTTGCAAAATGATCTCAGGTGTCCAGAACTGGGTAAAAATAGAGACCCCCTAAATACTCATTTATATCTTCTATTCTAGAATGGATTTCTAACTCAAATGAAACTTTAAATTCAATTTCAAGAAGTGGGGAAAGTCATACAAGTTTTGGAAAATTTTTAAAAATATTTTAAAGTTGCTAAAATGAATTTTAAATCTAAAGGGCCAGTGGCTAAGTGAAAACTGGTAGAAAGGAAGAGTTTTGAAAAAATTTCTTATGTAGGGGTTCCATCAAATCCCCATTCAATTTTTGTAAGTTTTACCTGTGTATCCCCATTAGTTTGGGAGCACAAGTTCAAACCTATGTGAATAAAAATTCAAATTTTTAAAAAACAACAAAGGAGAAACGCAACTTAAATGAAATGAGCTGCATAATTTTAATAGAAAGTGTGTTCTTTGCCTAAAGCTAGAATGAATGTTTTCTATTTGGTGATTTAAATGCTTTTGAAAATGGCTTTAAGGGAAGTAAAAGAAAGAGTCCAATGATTTGTTAAATCCCAATCAATAGAGACACAACATAGAGATTTTTGATTTCTAACTTAAAAGGGTTTTGAAAATAAGAGAAAAGCTAAATGGGAACCCCTTTTTGACTACATTTCATTTGGGATCAATGAGCCAAACCTATGATGGAAAAATTCATTTTTGAAAAAATAAATTTGACTCAACTCGAAATGTCAATTTGATAAAAATTTAAAAAAATAAAAAAAAAACATTTTCTAAAAGAAAGTTCAAACTCAAGAATTCCTTAAGGTGCCTATAAAATAAATGTCAAAGATAAAGAGAATTAACAAGTCGATAAAATATAAGGAAGCCAACATCAACAATTATGTATTAAACTTTAGAAAGTAAGGAATTAAATAAGAATCAATCAAACTAAAGAAATTATCAACTTGAATATGCAAGGATTTAACTAAAACTGAAATTCTAAACACTAAATAATTAGCAAGGTAAATCAAACTAGCAACTTAATAACTGAAAACAAGTCTAGATTTTAACTAAAACTAAAATTCTAAATAACTTAATAATTATGGATTTTTAGCTAAAATTAAAATTATAGACAACTTAACAATTGGCAAGAATCAATCAAACTAATAAATTAATCCTAAATCTTTGAGACTAAACATTAACATGAAATATTGGAAATAACAACAAGAGATATTGAGATCATGAACTTAAAAAGAAGATATCAACGAAAAATTGCTCAAAAAAAAATATTAAGGCCATACATTGTCATGGAGATTGAAAATTAACAATAAGAAATACTAAAATGTGAGATATCAAATCAATGAAGATTGACTCTAGAATGTGAAAAACCTAGGCTACCATAATTCTAACTTAGTGAAAATAAAATAAAGAATCCAAACAAAAATTAAACAAATATCAAGATTTATACAACTATCATGATGAACCAAAACCAAAACGGAAACAAAGTTTCAAGCTTTTCCAATCAATATAATGGATAAAAATCATAACTAGATTAAACTCAAACCTCTCTAATATAATCTGATGAATTCGAAACTAGAAGTAAATAATTCAAACCCTATCAATTGACATAATGAATCAAAGACTAAACCCAATTGCAATCAACAATTTTTTTTTCTTTATGTAATAAATCAAGATTTAAGTAGAACGGAATTCCAACTTACCTTTCTGAGCAATGACATGGATTGTGTCTTTCTCAAATGGCAACTGTGTCGATGAAGACAGGATGAGTGGTATTCTAGGTGGACTGTCCGTGTCTGTGTAACATGAAGAAAGAGTGGAAACCTGGCAGCCTCAGACTTTTAGAACATTCAACAATTTGTTATGCTTCTTTGCTCTCTTAAGTGACAGTATATGGGTCCTTTTGGTGGCAAAGGATGTGGTGGTGTGGTCCCTTTCTTTCATCTCGGTTACAACATCTCCAAATCTCCAAACCAACAACCTCTTCTTCTCAAAATCCTGGCCTAAATCCACCTAATGTTGCCTCCCACTACTGTATTAAAATGGTATCTGATTCTAAGAGATTGCAGCCCATAAAAATTCTGGGTTAGTGAGCCCCTCGAGATGCCTTCTTTGCAGCCCGAGCTTCTTAAAAATATGGACCGATTCCCCAAAACAGCAGTCCCCCGAGCCTTTCCAAACACGGACTGATCGTCTCCCCAAAAAGTGTTGACCCAACCTCTCCAATCTCACCCAAGTTGTTCTCCTTTTCTGTCAATGGTGCGACTGCACTTTTCTTCCACCATCTCCAATGGTGCAACTGCACCTTTCTTATTTGTTGAATGGTGCCTCTTTCACCCTCTATCACATGCTCAAAATGTTCTTTCTTTGGTGTGACCGTTTTCTTTTTTGGATGCGTGCTTCATCCAAGCCTCCTCTTCGGCAAAACCAAACTTTCCGAGCCTTGTCCATGTGCTGGAAATTTTCTTTCAATGGTGCGGCTACACCTTTTTCTTCCATTTCAATGGTGTGACTGCACCTTTCTCATGATCAGAATCCCTCCTCTGCTCCCTTCAAAAATTCACCTATTAATCATTTTTTTTTAGTCAAAGATTTCATCCTCTCCCACTCATTGATTCCACCAACATGGGAAGACAACTCACTAGCCCAGAGAGAGACTCAATCACCCGCATCATTCCAGCGTGGTCAGAACTCTCTCTTCTCTAAACACAGCTCACATTTCATCCCTATACCTCTGCACTCCTTCTCATTCCCTTCAAAATAGTCTGGAAGTCCTTCCAATGTCCCCGTTTTGGTTGGTTCAGATTATCAAATTCATCCAGAGCTGTGTCATAATCACATGATGCCGTAATGTATGGACCACCAGCTATTCTACCAAAATTGGTACCTCCATGATACATGTAACCATTTTGGGATGTGGGCAACCGAATAATAAAGATTTCGTAGTCCAACATGGGTCCTTTCCACCCCAGTTCTTAAACCAGTTAGCCTCCACATTTTGGGTTTGTTTGCTGAATTTGGCTAAAAACTCTCATAATAAAATCTGTGGCATTTATAATAATATTAGGAGCATCAGCTTGCTGACGCATGACCCAAGGAACCCTAACATTCCAGCTCAAGGGCCATTCTAGCAGCCCATTTACATAGTCCTTCCCTCTCTGACCAAATGAGCTTTCAACATTTCTATATTCATTCTCAATCTGCAACATGATAATTGGAGCACCTTGCCAAAAGAAAAGCATTTATTTCTGCATCAGATCCGTTATCTTTTTAACGAATCACTACATTTCATCTGTGAATGGTGCATTGGTCCGTTTTGGGTGCATCATAGCATATTCCTCCATTCAGTTGTGTACATCAAGGATCTTCTCATAAGCAAGTTCATTTTCAGCACAACATGAATATTTCCTTTTTAACCTCTCAACGTCAGTTATGTTGAGATTCACTGTTAGGTTGGATTTATCAAGTTCCTAAGCAAGCAACTTTGTCAAATCAACACCTCTAAATTCAAATCTTCTCAAGGTAAACTGCACCTTCAATTACTGGTCCAATATCTATATTCCCATGACCAATATCAACAGTGCAGCCTGAGATTCGTCCAATAGCATGAAGTGATAATACTGCTTGCTCTGATGCATAAAAGTAGGAGATATTAAATGTTTCAAACATCAATTGCACCAATTGTTCCCTAGAAGCCTTGGGAGTTGAAAGTGGGTCTGTAAATAAAATATGCCCTTCATTGCCCATTTCCCATCTGAGGCCAGTGTAGAGAACATGATTCAATAAATGTTCCATGGCATCCCAATCTCTAATAAAACCTCGCACAACTAGATCAATAGTAATGTCCTCAAATAACGAACTGTCTGTCAAGGGTCCATCTTGAAGTGTACATTTCATTTGGGTAGGAATTAACATGGAAGGAGCCTAATCTGGAACAGTGAATCCAGCTTTGAGAAGCTTGGAACCAGCATCTACCACCACTGCCTCCATGCTTTCAAGCTCGTAAAAAACCCTAGCTTTGAGTCTTCCCAGCTTTTAGTGCCTAAGCCTCTGAAAATCTAGGCCTTAGTCAAAGTGATTCAATAGCGATGTGGAGTGTTTGTACCTCCTACTGTAAATCTTGTACCTTGTCTTCCTTATTCTCATATGTGTCCTCGTTTCCTCATGCAAAAATAAAAAATAAAAAAAAGCTTAAAAAAATAAAAAGGAAACTAATGAAAATCATGAGATTGATAAATAAAATAAACGAAGATTAAAAAAAAGAAAAAGAAAAAAACAAGAAATACTAAATTACGTAATTTCATGATTTAATTAGGCAACCAATGCATATTTAAAGTCAAAGAAATTCAAGCAAATTTCTATTAAATAAGTAAATAAAAAAAAGGTAAACAAAATAAATATAATTATTAAATGCACGCAATAATAATAAAAAGATTTAAAAAATAAGAATAAAAATAAATAAATAAATAAACAAGATAAAATAAAATAAAGAAAATCAAGCACATGCTAGTCATACAAGCCATACAACCATACTTGAGAGGTGACCTAAGCAAGACTAGGTAAACCTAAGTGGGCTAAGGCGAGCCAAAATGGGCCTAAAGTGGTGCCTAATGGACCAAGTGTACCTAAACGGGCCTAAGTATAAATTAAGGCTACCAAGAGTCACAATGGAGTTAGATAAATCCCTCAACCAAGTTCCCAAGGTGACTTAGAAAAGATAGGCTACATGAGTAGTAATGGGCCACCAAGGAATTGCTGTAAAGTATCGAACAAATATCTAATAGGACATGTGCTAGGAGGACAAAATAGAGGGTTTACAAAAGGTATACAATTACCAATTGGTGAATTCATTTGTAAGTCAATTTGTACTTGTTCAACAAATAACTTAACTTCATCCATCCCAAATCTGTTATGTAGTTCTAATATTCGAGCTACACCATTATCATTCTTTATTGGGAAAGGTTGGAATTTATTCTCTCTTTTCATACGATACTTACAACTAAGAATTAATTGAAAATGTTCTCTATTGATGTCAATGACCGAGTATATCATTTCCAGCAGTTGTTCATATGTTGTCCCAAGAGGCACATCAATAGGTTCAACCACAATTCTATCCCCAACATAATCAACATCGGTTTCTGTTCTCACCATTTTCCCATTACAAAAACAAACTATTGCCACAAATAAATTAGACATAGTTTACCTATAGAAGAAGCAAAAAAAAAAATCAAATCAATTTCATTTTTAACCACAAAATTACACAAAAGAAAACATTAGTAATAACATCAATTTGTAATGAAATAACAAATAACAATAATAGGGTATGCTATTAACAATAATCAAATAACAAATAAAACCTTAATATCCAAATAATTCAATGTTTTTTATTAATAATATTTTCTTATTATTTATTACCATTAAAATTGAATAAAATGTTGTTATTTTTCCATTAACAATTAAAATGTTGTTGCTTAAGCTACCCATATTAAGTGGAAAAATTTTTAAATTTTTTTAAAAATTGATTTTATATAAGTTTCAAAAATGGATGTAAAGTGTACATATTCAGCATAATTAATAGTTACGACTAAAAATATTTTAATATTTTCCATTAAAATAATTAAAAAAGAGAAAGCAAAATAGACATATTAATACACTTTAGCTCTGGTTAATTTTAAAAAATTTCTAATTTAATTCAATTTTTACAATTTATAACTTAATAAGTTAAATTTTAAGTAAAAACTAATATTTTCTATATATTAAATTTATTTTTAGTGTTATTTCTTATTATTTTTATTTTTTTTGTTAATAATTTTAACATTTTGGTAATGGTTTAATTTAATGAAAGTAATTTATAAATGTAACATTAATATAACATTTTTAAAATATAATTTTGATTTGTTTAAAAGAGAGGACTAAGGTGGTGTTTGTTTTTTGGCTGAATAGAAAAAGCCAAAAGTAATATGTTGATATTATCCAATATAATTAAAGTAAACTTGTTATCAATATGTTTAGTTTAGTTATGTTGGATGATGTTAATAGGTTACTTTTAATTTAATAGAAAAAGCTAAATATTTTGACTTTTTCTATTCAAACAAAAAACAAATACCACCTAAGTGTTTTTTTTTAGATTTTTTTTGCAAATATTTTACATTTTCATACAATATCATTCCAAAGTCCATTTTTAAGACTTATTACCAAGTTAATAAATTTAAAATACTTGAAAAAATAAATTAAAATATACATAATAAGGCCATTTTTATCATTTACATCCTTGACTCTCCCAACTTCTATACAATTTAATAAGTCCAAAAATAGTAATTAAAATATTAATTTCTTTCTTCTTCCTATTAAATATTATAATATTCATAGGATTTATGTACAAATATATTATCCATTCTTAAGTAGTAATTTAACCAATTTCACTTTTTAATTATCTAGTTGGCCACAATGAGAAATCTAAAATAAATATTAATGGAATATAAATATTAGATAATGGGTGTGCTAAAAGAAAAAAAAAACACATACTTAGCAATAACATTTATAGATTGAAAATAAATGAAATTTAGGGCCTGTTTGGTTGCTGTTTTTGAAAACTGTTTTGAAAAATAGTTTTTAAGAACAATTTTTGGTTTTTTCAGAAATAAAATTGCGTTTGGAAACTGAATTCTAGAAAATAGTTTTTTTTTTATTAAAAATAGAAAAAACATGTTTGGTTTAGTTAATAAAAAAATGTTTTTTATAACAAATAAAACAAAAAACATGGTTGGAAGTTGGTTTTTTTTTTTTAATTTAATGTTTTCTTCATAACTCTTCTCTATTTATAGTAAAAGATATAAATAAAAAAATTCAACAAAATATAATAATAAGAGGGTGATGGATTTGAATGGGAAATCAAATTATATTTTTAGTTTTTATTTTATTTTAAATTTTGATTATATATTTTTTTATTTTAATTACAATAAATAAGAAGATGAAATATTTTAATAATAAATAACTAAATATCATACTAAACGAGGATTAACAATAAGGTAATCATTTTCAATAAATGGCTAGATTCTTTAATAAAAAAAAAGTTATAATTCAAATTTAAAACTTTTGTTAGCACTCTAATTGATTGTAGAAAAATTGGATACAAATATTTAAAAGAAATATTGACAATTATGTAAAATCAGACATATTTTATTATTTTAAATATTGGTGAGAAATATTATTAATTAAAGGATTTATGATTTATAAGGATATATTTATCTAAAATTTTCTTAACTATTTGCCTTTTTTATCTCCTATTTTTTTACTAAATCTTATCCCTCCAACATCCTTTCCAATTATTCTAATTTTTAAAATAAAAAAATAAATTTGTTTTAAACATAAAAATAATTTGATAATTAATTAATCTATAAATATAATGCCTTTTCAACATGTTTATTTATTTATTTAATAAATGAATTTTCTTTGATTAACTTAATATTTTAAAGATAAAAAAAATTATATCCATTTTTTAATTAATTTTTATAATTTTAAAATTTTAAAAATTGTATGCATTTTTTAATATAAAAATTATTTGTTTAATCATTTTTTATTTTCCTTTTTTTTAACCCTTTTCAGACCTACCCCTTACCCTAATTTTTCATCTGCACCTTCTTCTTCCTCTTGAAATCTGTCCCATTTGTTTCTCTTCTCACGATCTCTCCCTCTCGTTCAACATAATCCATACTCCTCTCTTACTCTTTCATCTCAGCACCTCCATTTCCCCTATCCTCTTATCTCTCTCACACACATATATTCACCTACCTCTGTTGCCCATGTGAAGTTCAGATTGCAGCATTGCCACCATTACCAACATTGTAGCCAATCAATTTTCTCATTTGGAGAAGGAAATTGGAAAAGGAGAATTTATGAAGAGCATCGAAATTTGAGGGCTTGTGGGGTTTGTTCTCTATGGGTGGGATTTGGGATTTGAATTGGAATTTTGTTGGTAGGATACATTGTTTTGAAGGGTTTGTGAATGTTGTTCGTCACATGAATGGTTTTTTTGTTCTCCGCAAGTTGTGTGTGTGTGTTTTTTTTGTTCTTGCATGGATTTTTTAGCCTTGTTTTTTATTCCGTTACCGTGCATGTGTAAAAACACGAAAGAAACAACCTTGAAGATTGTTCTCTAGTCAAAAGCCACGCAAATTAAAACATGGAGAACAAAATGGTAATTAAAACACATGAAACAATTGCCAAATGTGTTTTTGAGTGTCTTTTGTTCTCAAGAACAAAAAATAGTTTTCGGAAACAAAAACCAAACAAACCCTTAAATTTTTGAAAATTTCAAATGGTATTTTTAATGTTTCATTTTCCTCCATTTGGTTAGTGTGAAAGCTAAGGAAAATGAGGGAAAAAAACTCCTGAACCACTTTTTCGATTTGATTATTTGTTTATTTTCAGTATTTTTAATGTTTCATTTTCCTTTGTTTGGTTGGTGAGAAAACTGAGGAAAATAAGAGGAAAAAACCCATTAACCACTTATGTCCTTAAACCCACTTACCCAAATATTTGCCGATTATTTTACCCAAAATTAAATTGCTTCAAAAACTTACCTAGTCACTGCAAGACGTTGCTGATGGGAGTTGCAAACGTGAGGAGAGAAAATGGGAGCTACAGATGGTGGGATTCGTAGATAGTGAGAAGAGAAAATAATAGTTAGGGTTTCAGATAAAAATAGCTTTGGGATAAAAGTATTTTGAATGGTTTTGGATGAAAAAAATGGCCTTCAGAATAAAAGTGTGCTAAATGGAAAAAAAGAAGAAGTCAAAGATAGCTTGTTGATGTGGATTCAAAAGAGTAGTTTGAAAAATGCACTACTTTGGTTTTTTTTTTTTTTTTTTTCAAATAAAGACTACTTTGGCTGCAAACTCCACTTTATTACTCCTCATCTACATATCTTCAAATCTTCTTTTGGATTATATTATATTATTCAAAGGCGAAGAAAGAAGAAACAGAAGGGCCATTTTTAAGCGTTTTTAGTGATTCCTGAAACAAAGGTCCATTTAGAAGGGGGCCTCCCATTGTTCCTTCATACGCTAATTTTCAAAACATGTCATTTCAACAAAAAAATGTTTTATGTTTTTTGTTTGTTAAACATATTTTTTATTTTTTTAGAATAGTTAGCAATAGGCCTCCATAGAAGAATGGAAATTAAGGATTCATTTGATCATGTTTTCTAAAACTTGTTTTTAAAAACTACTTTTAAGTTAAAGAACAAAAATAATTTTTAAAAATAAGTTTCAGAAAACATGATTAAACGAGTCTATTTAAATAAAAAAAAATTGGTGAAAACAACTCTTATTCTCTAAAAATTGTTTTCTATTTCACTTTTTTTTTTTTTTAAAATAATGGTTAAACAATGTTATAAATTTTTAAAAATAGTTTTCTATTTAAAAAAAAAACAAAAAAAACTTTTTTTTTAAATTACATGGCCAAACAAGCTCTAACTTCCATCAAATTCCTTTTCTTTATGGTAATAGTTATAATATATAATAAATATTTATTAATTAAAATTTTATACGAAACCAAATAACTAAACCATAATAAAACTATAAAGATAATAAAATATGAATAAAAATGATAAAATATAAAGTGTTTGTATGAATAGAATAAATAATAAAATTTTATTTTACTATTTACCTTCTTAATTATTAAAAATAATAATTTTTTAGTTAATAAAATAAAAAATATTGATACATTCACATTTTATTATTATCATGATTTAATATGACCACAATAGAGATAGAAAATGGAATATTTTAAGGTATTTAATTATTTTTATACAATTTAACTTCTTATAATTATTTTTAATTTAATAATTTATAAATTATATATTTATAATCTCATACTAGCATCATGAATTGATCACAATCGATTTGACCATCAATCTAATCATTAGACTATGACTTAATTTTTTTTTTATTCAATGTTTGATAAAATTGTGAAAATATTAATTAAATATAATATAGAACTCTATTTTACATTAATAAATTATTTATTTTTATCTTTATCATATTTTTTTAAAATTATCAACAACTTGGATAGATGACCAAATCCAAGGAAAATATATTAATAATAAAAATAAAATTTAGATTATTGTAATGAATAGTTACCGATTTAATAAAATCTTATATTAGATATAACATATGCACATTACAATAACAAAGCAATATTTGTAATCAATTCCAAATAATTTTAACTCCCAGTAATTTTTATCATAGTTTTAAAAGATGTGCTTACCACTCTTTATACTGCCTTGCTTACCAAGATATGCACGTTACTGAAAAGGTGCATGGACCCTGCATTTTGCTCGATGTGTTCCCACTCAATGGCACAACTCGTTGATAAAAATTTGATTTAAAAAAAAAAAAAAACTTAGAGTCGCCACTTATTTCTATTTTATTTTTTTAAAAGGGAAAACAAAATAAGAAAGAAAACCTTGTGTGACTCCTTATTTGGAAAAAACATATCTACAAAATCGAATTTGGATTTGGAGGTCAAGTTACCTATTGGGAAGGTACGATGGTGAGCCATAGCACCCCTCTAAGTTTGTATATATATGGTCTCTACTAAACGAATTAAGGAAATTGTGGCAATTAATTAATTAATCATGGACACCAAGATTTAAGGCATGAAACAATATACACAAAGACGATGACATAATAAAATTACAAGAATGTAGAAAACAAATGACAATAGAATTATGCAAATTGATTTATTGAACTAATTAGAAAAAAAGATATTTGAAAGAATTAGTTTTCAAGAAATTTCAAATGATTTTATTAAAAACAATTTTGAATTAGTGATTTCAAGTTATTTATTCACAAAAAAGGAAGTTTTAATTAACTTTCAATTAATGATTTGATTCAATTTCATTTGTATTTAATTTTTTAAAAAAATTATTTACATTTATTGTATCAAAAGAATTTATAACAAAATTTCAATTTGGGCACACAAATTATTTTTACTTGCTTTTACTAGAAAAGAATGGATTTTTACAATTTTATTTACTAAAGTGACTCATTTGTTTTCATTTAAGAAAAGTCACTTATACAAATTATTAAAAAATATATATATATAACTTTATTTGAAAAAATAATTTTTAATTAAAAATTAATTTTTGGACAACTTTATTTACAAAACAATTTTTGGACAATTTTTATTAAACAAAGAAATTTTTGGACAATTATTATCAAAAACAATTTTTCAAATTCTATTAAAAACAATTTTTTGGATTTCTAAACAGCATTATTTCTGCAATATTTTATTACAAAAAAAAAACTTTCTTTTTTTAAGAAGAATATTTTAATTATAATATTTTATTAAAACATATTTAACTTTGGAAAAAGATTATCTTTTTACTTTCAAACAAAAAATTTTATTTGTTTGTATTCAATCTCGGAGTTCTTTTCTTCCCAAGAAATTTATGCACCATTGTCATTAAAATTCGTATTCAACCAACCAAATTTGCAGGAATGGAATCCATGCAAACACAAATAAACCTACAGTGTAAATATCCAAAAAATATGTTTAGAGTCCAAAAATAATATATTCAAGCCCCAAATTCAAACTTCAATTAGTCCAATAAATTTCACAAATTAAAAAATAGCCAAATTAACAATATAATTCCACAGAAATATCTCACCATGCTTATAGACCCTAATAAAATTTTTGAATTAATAGCCAAAATATAAGTTCAATAATCAAACCCAGAACATGGATTAAATTAAAATAAAATTTCAACTAGGCCTTAAATATAATATCCCATTAACCCAGCTCAATTTTAATATGCAAACTTAATCACACAACCAAAATCCAATCCATTGAAATGCAAACCCACATCCAAATTACCACAATCATCAATCATATCCAAATTAAATATTCAAATGGAACACCACTATAAATATCAACTAATTTAGCCCAAATTAAAAAAGAATTCCAAATTAATTCACCAACAGTGAATTACCAAATTCATATTAATTTCCAATAACAAATTAACCCAAATCCATATAATGAACAAAAGCATCAAATTTCATATTAATTCCAAAATCTTACAAACAACAATTACATAGAAATCAATCAAGATAAAATGAGATAAAATAATAATTAATAATAATAATGGAAAAGAATGTGTGATGGGAAAAGTGAGAGAATGAGAAGAAAAGAGGAAGGGTCACCGATTGATAGGGCTCGCGGGTGAACGACTCCAGAGTGAGTCTTCTAGCCGGTGATGAGATTGATGGCTTTTTGAAAAACAAAATAAAATGAAATAATAATAATAATAATAATAATAATAATAAATAATAATAATTACAAGAAATGAAGATATAAAAAAATGGAGGAAGCAAAATGGGCAGAAAAGGGAATGAAGGGCTCCGACATCACTCCACGGTTAGTGGCGATGGAGATTGCTGAAAATGGAAGTGGTGTGGAGAGAAGAAATGAAAGAGAAAAAAAAAAGGAGGGGATAAAATAATAATAAAAATGAATGAAGATTGGGTGGAGTTGTGGAATGATGCGGGAGGAATTTAAAGCAAGTTAGAGAGAGAAAAAAAAAAATGGAAGAGGAAAATGGGGCTGCCATTCTAGTGTGTGGGTGTGGAGTGTTTGTGTATTGGAAGGAAACTAGAAGAAGAAATGAATGGAAGGAGAAGAATAAAAATATAATAAAGTAAAAAAAAAAAAAAAAAGGAGGCATATAAGGGTATGGGCAGAGCATGGGGAGTAGTGGAGGAGGAGGAGAGAGAAAATAATAATAATGATAATAATTAATTAATAATAATACTTATTATTATTATATAGTTATTATCATAATGTAATTAGGATTTTAAAATCCTCTAGGACAAAATTGGAACTTAAAATCAATGTAAAAATACAATTGGGCAAATTTTGGGTCAACAAATATAGCCCCGATTAGATAGAGCCTCACGAGTAAAGTGAGTGTATACACAGAGAAACGAAGTGAGCCTACCAAAGAACAAGAAAAAGCACCAATTTGTCCTAGTTATAACATGGCTTTTCTATAAACCCAAAACAAAAACAAAGAGGCTCTAAAACCCTACCAAAAATGGCAAAGAACCCGAAAACTCCTACGGTGCCCTCTAAAAGATACACATAGAGATCCAGACTTCCCTCAGAAAAGTCTCCAAAAGTACACTCGAAAAATTCGATGTCGAAGATCAAGGAAATAGCCTAAACCACCAAGAGCATAGGAACAAAACATTACAAAAAGGAAAACTGCAATCGCTGCTCTATACAAGGGCACGAGGCGAGGGTCTACCAACTGATACGATCCAAAACAACATTGGCTATAGCTTCCAATTGGACTAACATTCACACACAATGGAGGATGAGAGACTCAGAAAACTCATGACTCGGTAATGCCTAAACTGATAAATTGGCTCTAAACGCTTAAAACAGCAAGGTGGCTCCAAACGCCATAAAATAAGCCAAAGTGGACTTGTCCAAAGTGGCTTTGAACGCCTCAAACCTGAGCAATGGTGGCTCTGAACGCCTAAATCAAGGAAGGTGGAATTGAGCAAAGTGGCTCTAAATGCCTAAATTGATAAAGGTGGCTCTAAACGCCTAACTGAGAAAGGTGACTCTGAACGCCTAAACTAAGCAAGGTGGCTTTGAACGCCTAAAATTAGAAAATATGGCTTTGAATGCCTAAAACTACAGCTCTGGATGCATATGAGAGAAAGTGGTGGCTTTGAACGCCTAAACTGAGCCTAAAATGGAGAAGTGGATTTGAACATTTCAGCTAGAGTAGTGGCTCTGAATGCCTAATTGAGAAAGTAACTCTGAACGCCTAAATAAAAAAATAAAAAAAATTGGCTCTAAATGCCTAATTGAAGAAGGTGGCTCTGAAAGCTTAAATTGTGGCTATGAACACCTAAACTGAAATAAATGGCTTTGAATGCTTGCACTAGAAGAGATGACTCTGAACGCCTAACTTGAAGAAGGTGGCTCTGAATGCCTAATCTAAGGAAATGGCTCTAAACGCCTAAGTTGAAAAAATGTGGCTCTAAATGCCTAAAACTGTGGTTTAGAACGCCTAAACTGGAAAATGTGCCTCTGAATGCCTAAACTGGAAGAGATGGCTTTGAACGCCTAAACTGGAATAGATGGCTCTAAACACCTAAAAACTGAAAGAGATGGCTTTGAACACCTAAACTGGAAGAGATGGCTCTAAACACCTAAAACCGGAAGAAATGGCTTTGAACGCCTAAACATAAAGAAATGGCTCTAAATGCCTAAACTGAAAGAGATGACACTAAACGCCTAAAACTGTGGCTCTGAACACCTAATATGAGGAAGTGGCTCTGAACACCTAAACTGGAGAAGGTGGATTTGAACGCCTAAATTAGGGAAATGGATTTGAATGGATAAGCTGGAGAAGTGGCTCTAAATGCCTAAGTTGGAGAATTGGCTCTAAATGCCTAAATTGAGCAAGCTGGATTGAACACCTAAGCTGAGAAAGTGGTGGCTCTGAACGAAATGGCTCTAAAGGCCTGTGGGAGAAATGGCTTTGAAGGCCTATGGAAATGGTGGCTTTAAATGCCTAAAATTGTGGCTTTGAATGCCAATGGGAGAAATGGCTCTGAACGCCTATGGCTCTACACGCCTATGAAAGAAAGTGGTGGCTTTGAATGCCTAAAGGGTGAAAATGGCTTTGGATGCCTATGAAAAAAAGTAGTGGCTTT
>JBAPGN010002971.1:12236-39940 GCA_037355405.1 Vitis amurensis
GATTGGATGTATTACTGATGATACATCATACATAGACATCATTTTTGTTTAAACTTGGCATTTTTCTATTTTCTCTACTCACTAACTCTTATGTTTTCTTTGAAAACATGTGGTTTCTCCTATACGACTCAAACTCCATGTCACTAAGGAGGTACCACTTCCTCCCTATTTTTTAATCGCTTTTTGTCACATTGAGGACAATGTTCATCTTGGTTGGGGGGAGAGTTGAGGAAGTAAGTATTGTTAAATAATGCTAAGTTATTTTGGTTATTTAGTTGCTTTTTTGCTTAATTTTTTAAATTTTTGCTTTAAACTTCATGGATATTAAGGATTAACTCTCAAAATTAAATGAGAGAAGTCGAGTTTCAACTTGATTACATGAGTCTTAGAGTTTGTATTATGCTCTTCTAAAAGTTGATGAATTGTTGAAACTCCCATTGCATGCAAACTTATCTCTTCCACCTTAAGCTATTCGCACACACATACATTAGATTCCGGTTATAAGATGTGAAACTATCTCACCCTTTAAGCTTGAGAAATCATAATTTGACACCTTTAACCTCTCTTTAATAGTGTTGGGACACCTTATAAAAGGCCAATGAGTCTTTGAAAAAAATAGAAAAAAAATAAATGAAAAAGAAAAAAAAAAAAAAAAAGCATAGTAAACTTCTTTGCTTGCCTTGAAACCTGAGCATGGTCCGAAGGGGTGGCGAAAGCCTTTAAAACCTGGTGCCCTAAGCCTTTATTGGTTGGGAGTCACCGATCCTCTGCTTGTTACATGGGTGAATTGGTTAAGTTTAGTAAGTGAAAAGAATTGTGAATAAGAGGTGCGTTCCTAGCCTATCAAGAGATGGTTAATTTTGCTAAGCTTAAAGAAAGACTTAGGTTGGGGGGAGATGATAGTTATCCATATTATACTCTGAAGCTAATCACATTAACACTTAGCTTTTAGTGGAAGAATTTGATTTGGATCTTTTGAGAATGGAAATTCTTTTGATGCTTAAACTTGCATAATATCCATTCTTTGTACTCTATGATCAAGTGAATGCTTTGACAACTCTTATTATAGGTTGAGTTTCACATCTTTATTGATCCATGGATGTCCATCATGCCACTTAAACATTTTTTGAAGTGATCAACATGATGTTGTAAATTATGGTACTTTTATTTTATTTTCTCTCCTTCATTGCTAAGGGACTAGCAATATGTCGGTTGGGGGAAGTGATTACTACTCAAAAAGTGCTATTTTGTAGCTTGTAATTAATCCTTTTAAACACTTTTGAGTAGTAGTTATTGCCTTTTAACTCAATTAACATGTTAAGGACCCTTGCAATCATTTTTAATCAAATTGTGTAAGTTTTGGTGTTTTTGTTAGTAATTTGATCACCAAAACAATCCAAGATTGACACTACAAGAAAAATGATAAATAATGACGCTTTTTATGCGTCAAGAAAGACAAAAGATGACGCTTCTCTAAAGTGTCCTCTTCGGCTCTGTCATTATATGTGTTAGCCAACAATGACGCTTCTAGGAAGCGCCATCTTTGATAAATGCTTTTAATGACGCTTAAAGAAGCGTCATCTTTGAATAATGTTAATAACGACACTCATAAAAAGTGTCATCTTTAAACATATTCTAGTGAAATAAGTTTTACAAAATTAGTAATCTTGATACTTATTGGAGTGTCATCTTTAATAAAATTGATCAATGACACGTTCAAAAGTGTCATCTTTGATCATTTCATATTAAAAATGATATTTATATTATGTTGTTAAAATAATGATTTCATATATAATTAAATAAAAAGAAAAAAAAACTCAAAATCAAATTGAATATTACTAATAAAGATATCTTCAAATATTGATATATAATAACCTAGTTCAAACCATTAATGTAGCTACTTATATACAATAATTGCATACAAATTTGTAAATTACATCAAAATATTTCGAACAGCAATTTCTAATTCTTTCAACAAGAGTATAAATATTACTGCAACAATTATTAAGATTTATATTCGACAAAAAATATTGTTCAACCTTCAAATGACTAATGATGCAATCTTCATGGTGGTTTTCAATCGACATCACCTCCTTTAACAGATTGGGTTCTCTTCTTTTGGCAAACCAATTTCCTTTGCATCCTATAAACAAATATAGCAAGAATTAAAAACTCATAAATTATACATGCAACAATCAATAAATACAATTGAAACAATAACTTTCATAAAAATTTGAAAGGAAAAAAAAGAAAGAAAAAAAACTAGAACTAATATAAAATGAAATGAGAAAATTTTTAGAAAAATAAATGAGTTAGAAAAAAAATAGTTAGAGCTTATCACTTGAGGATTAAATGTTGTTCACTAATTAAGTAGAAAAACTTTATAATAAAATAAAATCTTCAAGAGTAACATATTTCCAAATATGATATAACAAGTTAAAAATTAATGAATCACGGTACACCAAAACAACAAAAGGATAAATGAAACATAATATAAATAACTAACCAAAATAAATGTTCCTCAAGCAAAGCTATGAACATAAAAAATTCAAACATACAAAGGAAGTACCAAAGGAATACAAGACTAGGTGGGTGGCTTCTCTAGAGATTCAAAAACTATAAATAAGGGGGGGGAGGGGGGTTATCATTAATTTTCATGTTATATTTTCTTAAAAATTTTCAAATCCTGAAATCATGATAGGTTAGACTCTAGACATGACATTTTTTTATCAACTTTTTTATAGGCTGCTTTCTAATAGAAGTAAATTAATTTTTTCATTCAATCATCGCTCATCTTTTTTTATTGGTCAAATGGAAAAAATGAAAAATAGAAGAATGATATCTTTTTTAGTGGTACATTTCCATTGATATCCTTTGTTATGTCATGCAAATGCATTCACACACAATATTTAGTGCATAGAAGAACGACAGAACTTGGTACACAGGCACATTCACCCAAAAAAAAAGTTAAAAGAAGCAAGACATCTTATAAGTGTTAACATACCTTTTCAATGATTATATCAATCACTAGAGACATAGGTACCAGCTTCTTTACTATCACATCTCCCCAAAATGGAATATATGAAGGTATTGATACCTATGGAAAAAGGTCAAATAAGAAATTAGCTTTTTACCACATTTTCCTTTAATTAGAAACAAATAATTCATTTTGCAAAAAATGAATGTACAATACAAAATTCTTAGAGAGGAACACAATTGCAAAAATAAGACAATGTAGAAGAAAGAAAAATCTAAGAAAATGACAATTATTTAAAAAAATCATGTATACCTTGTAGACTGTTTGAGTAGATGTAACATGTAATTTATAGGATGAATTTTCTGTATGACTAATTGATTTTTTTCAAGCTTAAGACTGGTCCTAAATGAAATTAAACATTAGTAGAAAGCCTAATTTTTTAAAAGATAATAGAAAAAATTGAATGTGCAAACAACTAATCAATGTAGTAGATATTGATGTTTAGTTCGTTGTAGTTCATCCTTCCAGAATACCAAAAAAGGAACCTGTACTAGGGTATTGCTTTGACAAGAAACAAAAAAAAATGTTTCACTAAGGATCCAAATTTCAACAAAGCTCTTTTTGATCAATTGCTTATAAAATTGTGGGAAGGACTACAAATTTTGAGTCTTGAAATTCTTCAAATATGGGATTTGGGAAAATTTGTTTCAAAATTTTGATTTCTAAGAGAAACTAAATTTAAAAACTCACTCAATTACTAAGAAAAAAAAATCAAAATTTTAAGCTTTGGATTTCAAATTAAGGCCTCATAAGATGTGACTACATAAGTTTGAGTTGAGTTAAGTAGAATTGGATAGACTTTTTATTATGTGCTATCTAAGAAAACTTACCCAGAAATAAATTGAATACTTTAATTCACTCCTGACTAAGAAAATGCAAACTCAGAAACATAAACCCTTATGAAACCTCAAAAGAAGTGATCTAAATGAAATGAATAAAAGCATATCAAAGCAAACCCTCTTAGGACTAGTCATGTAAGTATCCAGAAAAATCTCCACACTGAGTAATTAAACAAATAGAATGAGTAATAGGAATCAAATTGTATGATTTTCTATACAAGAAACCTTAAGATGAGACCCCTTCATAACTTTTCAAGTCTCATGAAAATTAATGAAAAATCAAACAGCAAAAGAAAACTAAATGTTATTTCTTGTAAATGAATGAAGTCCAAAGTGGTTAATTATTATGTTTCTGCAGTCTGAAGAAGTAATCTCTGAAATCCATTCATGATGAATAACATTATGCACAACAAGGAAATGAGATGGGAATGGAATAATAGTACCTAAAGGCTCCTCAAGAAAATAAAATAAACATCAAGGAAGCATTGAGGCAAAGTGTAATTGCCAACACGAAGATCAAGGAAGACCTAAGCCCAGTAATAATGAAATATTCATTGTACCAATATGCACATGTGTGCACACACAGTATGAAACCATTTCAAGTGGTCAATGCTGAATCTCAATTAGAAAGCCGCCAACAATTTCATGAAAATTGGGGCATTAACATAATCCAAAACCTACTTTGACAAAAATATGTGTGCAGTCAGAATGCACTGTATGGAGGGTACATTCTAAATGCTAATAGGTTATTAAATACACCAAAAAAAAGTCACAATTATTAACCAGGAGTAAAGAGGAAGGGCAAATAAAAAAAAGGAAAGAGAAGGACTGAAAATCAGTCCTTCAGTTTTCCCACATTAAGCTTCTACAGGACAGAACTAAAACGCTTCCTACTCAATACTCAAACAATTGTTAACTTCAAATAAATCTGATAAAGCAAGGGCTAAAAGACAAGAGGCTTAAAATTGTAAATCAAAGGAAAAAAGTGACTAATATCTAGCAGATCAAATAGCATTAAAATTATCTGGCAAGGGCTAAAAGATAATAAATACTTTGTTATCGCAAAATTTGTTTCGCTGAACTACCTTTATCAAATGTGTGGTCCTAGAAACACTCATGAATTCCAAATTGTTCATTCAAAGCTGCTTCCGATACAATCCAATTAATAAATCCAATTTCTCTTTTGCTGATTGAACCAGTGACCTTGCTTTAGCAACCTATGCATAAATGAGGTGTTGAAGTACAAAATAGAGACTAGAAAATATATGAAGACAGTAAAGCATCACATTCACAATATGGAACACAAATTGAGAAGATGAACATTTCTTACAAACCTCTGGGAATTGGCCACTTGAAATAATGAATAAGTTAGGTAAATCCCCTTTATCAGCTGCTTCTTTGTTTAGGGTGGACAATAGTTTTGCAGCATTCCCAATTATACCAGATGATGAAGCTGTCAAAATCAACTTTCTTAACAAAACAGAGTGCACACTCCTTGATTGCCCCTTCTCATCAACATCTTTCTCTTCAATGTGAAGTCGCTAAAGTTGTTTCCCAGCAAATAAAATAGCTTGCGTGACTGAAATGAACTGTACCATCCAATCATTGTCAGCATGTAGTAATAAATGTGCTGTCAAGAAATGTAATTTTGTACAAATGGCTCCAGAATGCTGCAGCTAAGAGGCATTTTAGGAGCAACTTATTTAAAAATAATAAGAATTCAACTATTTAAGAATTATAACTCTAAAGGTGGAGGTGGATCCAAGAATTCTAGGTTACTCTAAAAGTTGTTTTGATGATCAATAGCTTCCTCATACAGCAAACAGACCATAACTAATTCAGTCAATCATAATGACCTTATCATTCCAATATGGATTTCAAGTCTGTTAAGTAAGATAGCACCAAGAAAACCTACATAGTAAGGATCACTATAAATAAGACCTTCTAAGAACCAAGTGTTAATTATATACAGATAAGAAAGTCAAACACCATAATAAGACATTTATTTACCTCAGATGCAGTGGCTGTCCGGTGGAAAATTCTTATTAGTCCACGTTGAATATCTGGTCGCCCCGATGGCCGTGTCCCCAGAAGGAAGCATAACAGCCATTGTAATGGGGTCTTGGACCTCTGTCAGAACCACCGGGTGTCCCAGATTTCAGCGACGATGGAGAAAAATGTCCCGGTGAAGACAACGGCTGAAATCAAGGCCATGGAGAGGCTGTAGACAACGGGAATGGGGCCCAGAGGCACGGGTCTGCCAAAAATTTGAATGCACTTTCACAGAGGAATGGTGAGTACACTCTACAACAGGTAATTCCAACTGAGAAATTGAAATCTGTAAGAATGGTGTAAGGAAGAAATTAAAGCCCTAAAATAAAAGAAATTGAATCCCTAAAATGGTATAAGAGAATCAAAGGCCATCATGCAAATAGTGGAAAAACTAATTTCGAGGGAGATAAAAAGATATACCATGGTTATGCACAACAAATGTCCATTAGGGCTAGGTTTCAACATCACGATTTTTTGAAATCTCTCTCAACAAGAGAATGTTGGAAACCCAATACTGCTAGGAGTGTTTTGGCAACTCGTGGGTGTTGACAGAAATCATCTGGCTTTAGAACGAACTCTTGTTGATTTGTTGGAGGTGAGTGTGAGTATTGCGCATCGAGTGCAAGAACTATGAGGTTAAAGTGGAGATTGCAGGATTATGTGTACTTATAAGGGGAAACAGAAGATGACGCTCTTATAGAGTGCCAAGGTTAAGCTACTCATTCAATGACGCTTCTAAGAATGCCATCATTTAAATTTCATCTTACAATGACCCTTCTAAAAGCGTCATTGTTTAAAAGCGCCATTGTTTCTTCCTACAAAGCGTCAAGGGAATGTAAGCGCCAAGAAAATTCATTTTTATTAATAAGCAATGACGCTTTTTAAAAGCGCCAAGAAATAAAACGTCATTGATTTCATTTTTTGTAGTAGTGTGAGGAGAGTTATTTGGAATCCATGGCAAAGCAATGAAGAGCTCAAATTCAAGAAGAACCAAGCTTTGGAGCTCCATAGCCCTTTGCCAAATTCGTTCAAAGTATGCAAAGAGAGAAGCAAGGAGAAGAGGAAAACAGAGTGAAGAAAACAGAGGACAGCAGCTGTAGTCTTCTTTTGCACTTTTGGAGCACTTCCCGAAGTCCATTTTCTACATTCTATATACCATTTCAAAGCTCAGGAAGTCAAAAATCCAATGCTTCAAACGGTGAGTGATTTGGAGTTGAAATGAAAGGAGTTACAGCCATTGGAAGCAGATCACTCCAAAGTGTTGGCGAAATCAGCCTTTTGGTTGCGAGAATTTCGCAGCCTTTTTGTACAGTGCTATGGAATTCCTCCTGAAGCTACCCGTACAATGCCGCAGCTGAAAGCTCAGACCTCTAAGGTGGATTAGCCAATTGTTTTTTCGAAATCTTGATAGTTCCTATAGGAGGATGGGAATTTATACAAAATGTTGAAGAAAATATCCAAAAGGAGTCGGTGTGCAACAAAATATAGGAGCACTAAGACATTCGCAGAGTGAACAGGTCTGCCATAATTTCGCAGACACTACAATTTCTATCTCGCGAGTTAACTGTTGTTGTTTGCGAAAATATTTGCACCCACATCTTGAGGGCTGCGAAAGAAGTTGCTGTTCTCGGTCAAACACTCAACAGTTAACCTTCGCAGCAGGGGACCTTGCTCTGAACATTGGCTTCCGTACTTTTGCAGTTCCTTAGCTTTCCACAGCTTTGCGGCATTATCGCGAGGGTAGCATTCCAGGAAGTTTCCCATAGCACTGTAAGTACACATTAAGGGCTGCCGAAATTCTCGCAACAAGCAGGTCTGACTTTCGCAATACTCACTTTGGAGTGATGTGTCCATGCTTCCAACTGGTGTAGACTCTTCATTTCACTCTAATTCTTTGGATATGTTTCTCAAATCATCTCACCGTTTGTAAGCATTGGAGTTTTTGACTTCCTGAGCTTCAGATGAAACTGATGTATTATGGATCATTAGTAGAAATTTGGACTTCGGGAAGTGCTTCGCCATATGTGCAATAAGTACAGCTAACTACAGCTGCTGTCTCTGTTTCTTCTTCACTCTGTTTTTGCTCTTTTATCTCTCTTGCTTCTACTCTTTGCACTACTTTTGGAACGAATTTGGCAAAGGGCTATGCGAGCTCCAAAAGCCTATCGGTTCCTTTCTTGAGATTATATTGAACCTGTCTCTGTCTAATTGCTTTTGGGCACATGGTATCAGGATAGTCCCAAATGAGACTTCAATCACTTGCTAACACTATTCCTTATAAACATAAAAAACATACCCTGAAATTCAACTGACGTTTTTTTTTTTGTAAATTTGTTATTAATGTGAGGCTAGGAGACTGATAATTTTTTATCTATCGATTGGGCGCTTTTAAAATTAAAGCTGATGCAATTGCATTAATCAATAAAAAAGATACGAATATTTTCTTGGTGCTAGTCACTTACATTTCGCCTTTCTGGACGCTTTTTTTGTTAGGAAGAATAGCCACATAATGAGCGCTTTTAAACTAAAAATGTATGCTTTTTTTATTAGTATCACGGGTCATTGATTATTAGATTAATTATTTCTTAGTCTACTAATATGATGGACAATTCTTAACTTGAGAGGACGTCAATTGTTATTTTAGTTATCCGCTTCTAAAGGCCGTTGGAGCGATAGATGACGCTAGACTACGGACTTTCGTTTTCTTCATTCTGAAGCTTAAGGCTGTTTCAGCCCGGTTCAATGTATTTTTCAGTACCAATGCATAACATATATTATGGTCCTGCAATCATCAGCTATTTTGACCTCATTGATTTTAAGTTTTTAGTCTTGCAGAACTCACGAATGAAAACGCAATAGTGTGCAATCCACATCACCTCTCAAACAATCAAGATTGATCAGGATGAGGGTTCTAATTTTCTATAAGATCAGTTTTTGAGTGTAATTCTTGTCAAAACACCCACGAGCGTTCTTCCTAAAAAAACATCCTAGCAGTATTGTGCTATCTCCCACATTCCTCTGGTGGGGTTGAGAGGAGATTTCCAAAAACTTAGTGACGTGTTAGGACCCTATGACCAGTAGACACCATTAGTTTGTGGTGACTCCATTTCACCAGGTATACGTCTCTTTTATCTCCTCCAAGAATATTAGTTTTTCGCGCAACATTTGATCTACACTGATGGTACGTTTTATTATCTCTTTACCATTTCAGGGATTCAATTTCTTTTATTTAGCCTTGGGCTTCGTTAAATGCAAACTTTGGGTGCGTTCGCGTTACGGTTTGACACTACTGTTTAGAGCAAGTATTTTCCAATTTAGAATCTTCAGTGGAATTACCAGTTGCCGAGAGGATACTAATCCAATCCTCCTCTTGTGGTGGGAAGTCATTCAAATTTTTAGTGCGTCATGACCCGTTGCTTCTGAGGCACCCTATTCCCAGTTAGGGCAAGCAAGCCACTTCCTCATCATGGCCTTGGATTTCAGCGATGTTCTTTCACACTCCGGGATCACTTTTTTCCTCCATCGTGCTGAAGCGAGCTTCTTGGGACACTTGCGGATGGTTCGCTGATGAGTCCAAGAACCATTAAAATGGTTGTTATCTTCTTCTGGGGCACGGCCATCGGGGCGACCAGTAATTCAACGTGCGACAATAATAAGGCTTTATTATCCAACCGGAAGTCCACACCTTGCATGTGAGGATAATGGACTAAAGAATTGGCTCTTAAAGTGTATTGAGGTGATGTTATCGACTTTCTTATCTGTAATGTACCAATAACATTTGGTCGATAGTGTCGTCATAGAAGGTCTTATTTATTAGGTGATCTCTACTAAGAATTGGTAAGAGGGGTTTTCTTGTTAACGCTGTTACTTGGAACAGGCCTTTGAGACCATTGATGACTAAGGTATATGAACTGACGAACTTAGTTATAGTCCTGTTGAACTTGTATGAGGGAGGAGCTAATGGATCATTATCTCAGAAATACACTATTAGAAAGTAACACCGGTTGGTAGGTTACTATGGAGTGCACAACCTATCCATTTAAGAGGGTTTATAATCATTAAAAATTAGTCTCTTAAAATCTTATTAATATGTATGGTTATAAAAGTATATAAACATGTGCTCTGCATCAAAAAATGCTCTTAGGCTGCAGGGCATCCATGGGAGAACCTCATTCGTCCTTGTTTATCTGATAATATGACAAAGTTATTTAGGGTGATACAGCCCATTAGTCATATACAACAGTCTGGACTAACTGATTGTTGAAGAATGGTTATAGTATCCAAGATTACAAACGTTTTTCTACTGCAGCTTTGTAATATTGTATTAATTGGTAGGACATTAGACTGGACTGTCTACATTGGACAGTAAAGATAGTTGTATGATGTAGTGTGCAATCGAAAGGTTAGTGGTGCACTCTGTTTTGTTAAGAAAGTTGATTTTGACATGTATTCAATACTCATGCGTATCAGAACTTTTGGGTTTTGCGCATCCAAGATTCATTAACTTCTCCAGGCTGGATTCAAGGGATTTCCGTACTTATCATTATTCGTAGGCCAAATTCCAGTATAGTTTTGTGAGATAATTGTTTCATTTTTTTTACATCATAAGTTGTGCGTTACCATAATCTTGTGAATGTGAATGCTTACTCTTGTGCATTTAAATATATTGTATACTAGTCTCTATTTTGTACTGCACTCAACCCCAATTCAATTTATGTCACTAACGTTCCTGCTAAACTTTGAGCAAATGGTCAACAATTGAGTTCATTCAATTTAGTGCAAATAGAGAAAATTGGGATTTGTATATTAAATTAAGGAAATATCATCGCTAACCATCGGGGTGGAAAGCAGCTTTGAATGAACAATTTAGATTCCATCCGATCCGTAGTGTTTGTAGGACCAAACACATTTTGATAGAAGGTCCAGTTCGCGAACATCAAATTTATACTGATAGAACAACATCAGTTATTTATTAATCTTTTAGGCTCTATGCCACGATTAATATTAGTCTTTTCTTAGCTTAATCCTTTAAATGCTTTGATCGCTAGTTTTCTTTTCTCACACCTTTGCTTGTATCAATATTAGCTCTTGTCTTTTAGGCGTCCGTTTATGCTTTATCAAGTAATTGAAATTTTAGAAAGTTTACTTAATTGTTGGATTTCTTTGAGTCTTGGGTAAGGAAGCGTTTTTCAGTTCCTCTTCTTCCTGTAGACTAAAGTGGGAAAAAACTGGAAGGATGGATTTCCAGTATTCTTTTCCTTTTTTTTTAAATTTTTTAACTTAATTTTTTTTGGTAGCATTACCCATTTAATATTTCTAGATGTTTGAGCCTTCTCTTTACTCCTGGATAATAATCTGTGACTTTTTTTGGACTGTATAATAACATATTAGCCAGTTTAGATAGTGGACATCCACTAATTCGAGAGTTGCATTTGACTGCGCAACCAACATATATTTTGGTCAAAGTCGAATTATTTTGGGCGATTGCCATGGTTTAATGCGCCCTCATTGAAAAATTTGTTGGGGCGGTTCCAAGTATCTGAGAGATATTTCTCCAACAGTATTCGAGCATTTTGGGAGCATGAGTTTTCATACGTGTGTGCCACATGTGCCACTTTATTGGTACATCTGCTGCTAGGTGGAATTTTCATTAATAACTCTGAGGATCACTTTAGGGTTAAGTGATTCCTTGATTATTCGTGTTTGGCCATTACCTTTGCCTCAAGTGAGCTCATTCTTGCCTGGAAATGGTTTTTATTTTAGTTTTATCTCTGGAGGAGCTTTTAGATACTATTCTAAATTGCTGTAATCTCATCGATATACAATGTAACCTTAGTTCTGTGCATTATGTAATTAATTTACATCATGAATAAGGATGAAATTTCGAGAAATCCAGTAATTACAGTTTAATTCGGGGCTTCTGTCCAAGGAGGTATGAAACAATTAAGAGTAAGTTAACGCAACTCTTGGAAGATTCTATTCAATTCTCTCACCTAAGACAATAGAGATACCTACTTCATTAAGTGTTGTGGTTATATCTATTTGAACAGTGTATTATGATTGTTTTGTCTATTATAAGTAGTCTAATTTGGCAATGGGTAGACTTGAAAAAGTTATGAAGGGGGTCCTCATAAGGATATCATAGGGTTTCATTGTAATAGAACATCACAATTTTGATCCTATGTAAGTCCTTGCACATAGTACTAAACTTCTTGGTATCTAAAATGTTACTGCACGTGAAGTGGAGAAGGACCAGATAGTTGTTTCACAGTGGGGTACTAACCTCACCTATCATTAATGATCTATAGGGTGCCTATTATGAAAGGGTTGTGGCTCTTATTGATAGCTGCCTTTTAGTATTTATGCGTAACTTTCTTTAGATCACTTTGAGGTTTCATAAGGGTTTTAATGTTTCTGAGTTTGCATTTTCTCTTGTCAGGCAGTGAATTTAAAATGCATTCAATTTATTTTACCTGAGGATTTAAGAGTTGTTGGCTTCAGGATATGAGCACATAATAAAAACTCTCGGGTATGCGCCATTATGGTACTTAAAGTTTAATCTTTCACAATCCAAACAGACATTAACTTTTTTCGCAAATACCGAAGCATACATTCTAATTGTTTAGGCTTTAGGTTTTTTAAATTTTCTTGAAATAATTCCTACTTATTTAGTCCCATTTATAAATTCTTATAAGAATATTTATATATATTTCTTGAAGAATAATAATAAGTTGAGTTGGAATGGTTTTTGCTTAATTTTTTTAAGAGCATTTCTCAAAATCTAATTTCTTTTAGAAATCATCACATAATAACTTGAATAGAAGCTATCTCTCCATCAGAATGTAGGTTCCCAATCCCATTTTGAAGAATTTCAAGACTCAAAATTTGGCATTGCAACAGGTTGGACAAACTTCAAATCGCTCCCGACACTATTCCTCAATCTTATTCTCAATTTGATTAATATAATAACTAAGGTCACCTAATTGATGCAAAAGAGCTTTCCAGGACAAATTGTGTGGGACATAATTTGTCAAAGTAAGTTATTACTAAGAGTCTCTTAGATTATTAGAAACAAATATTTTTTTTATTAAGCTTGATTATAGTTAGAAATGTTTCTAAAATTGGAGATTATTTGCATAAATTGCCAAATAGTATCGCTAGCTGTCCAAAGTAAATGAAACGTGGAACGAGGAAACAATGAGTGGGAACTCCTAAGTAGTCTCTCATTGATTTATTACTCCTATGAGGTTTAGTGTTTCAGACACTAGTCCTTGTTCAATAGGTGGTCGCCTTATTTTGGGTTAGTGTGTTTGGAAGATAGGATGGCATAAAGCTACCTAGCCGCAGAAAGCTATGCAAACCATTTCAATCTACTTCTATACATTTGATTTAGCTTTGATTTGCACCATTTCATCATTTTTTCTTCTAATTTAACCTAATGATTCTTAAATCATAAAACTCTAAGGGCCTTCTTACTAATGGGTTTATTCCATTAGCGAGGGACTGAAAAAGCTCTTTACCTTGAAAAAAATAATAGCATCCAAATAACAGATAGAGTTCAATTTAAATCAATAAACAGACAATATATGATAAAATTAAACATCGCTCAAAATTGAAAAACCTAAGCTCTAACTATCTAAAACGTCTACAAGCAATGTATAAACAATAATTTATTTTTTTATTATATAATACTGTCTTTTTCTAATGAAGCAAAACTTAATTTATCTTTCAATTTCCTACATCAAATTGCTCCTTTATGACTATCTTGGTCCACTATTTTGTGTTGCCTACTCTTAATTAAAGTCTTCTATTTTGGTATATGTAACTATATTATCATAATTTGTTGCATAAAAATACGAATTAATAGCAATTGTTTCTCCCACTCTCCCTTCTTCTAACCAAGAAAAAATAGTGATAGGTTACCTTATGGAACTTTATAGATGGAAAGAATGTGATAGAGAGGTGCTTACATTTCTCTCTTATAAAGTTAATAAACACTTGATTTGTTTCTTTGGAGAATCCTAATACAATTTCTTTCTCCATTTTGAGGATTGTGATAATTGTTTTGAATGTCTGTGCCTATCGGAGTTATTTCCATCTATGTGGGATTTTCGTCAATATTGTGGGTATTTTATCATTGTGTATAATTACTTTTTATATTGCGATATTTGTTATAACTTAGTCTGTATTTAATGCTTATATATTTTTTTTCGGGGGTGATAGTGCTTAGAATGTTAACGAGGATTATAGTTTATGTGTAAGAATTATTTTCTATATGAGCACGTAGGAATTTGTTAGGCTAGTCGTATATGATTCATTATTTCATTATTATTGCAGCAATGACGTTTATGAACAAAGATTGTGATTATATTCAAATTTGTAGCTGAAAATTTTTATCGAATAGGCTACTAAGAAAAAAGAAGATTTTAATTTAAGTATCACTTCACACATGTATATCTTGTAGCTATTTGAAAAAATCGGTTTCATCTTTTAGTTAAGTTTCGCATTTTGGATCTCAATATACTATCTAGGATACTATGAACATTTAGCGACCATAGGCCGAATTTAAAGCACATTATAAATTTTCAATCTATTTTACCAATCATTTACAGAAAGCAGCTAATTGTCATCATTGTGCATAACAAAGAATACAACAGGGACATGTTGGAAATTTCATAGAAATCCATAATCAAGGGCTAAGGATAGCCACAAGGGTAACACACGATTCAAAAATAGCAAAAACACCAGGTTCAACATCAACCTCAAATAGTCTGCCTTTCATAAAAAGAACAACCAGATTTCTTATATAATGGGAAAATTTGAGGTTTCTTATTGATTCAGGGGCAACTAATCACATGACTAAAGAGTTTAATGTTTTTCTATCCTATATTTCATGTTCGAGTAACCTAAATGGTACAGGTTGCTAATGGATCTTTGAATCCTATTAATGGTAAAGTCAATGTTTCATTCACTCCTAATATCACTCTTTCATCTTTTTTGCATGTCCAAAATATGTTTTGTAACTCATTGTTTATCAGTAAATTAACAAAATCTCAAAATTGTTCTATAACTTTCTTTCCCACTCATTGTATGTTTCAAGACCTAGTTACAAAGAAGTTGATTGGTAGTACTAAAAAAAGATAGGGTCTCTATTACTTGGATACTGAGGAGTAAGGAAAGATTCGAGCTCATCAAATAAAAGGAAATACAAAAAAAAAAAAAAACTCTAAATGCATCAACAAATAGGGCATCCAAGTTTATTCTCTTTGAAAACTTTGTACCCTAAATCATGTGTTAACCTCGATCTTTCTGGATTCCAATAAGAAGATTGTGATTTATCCAAATAAATAAATAAACACTGTATTTCCTATCCTTTGAGTAGTAAAAGAAGTGAAATTCTTTTTTCTCTCATTCACATTGATGTTTAGGGCCCTTCATCGGTTCCTTGTCATTCAGTAGCAAAATGGTTAATAAGTCTTATTGATTATTGTACTCGAACCACATGGATCTATCTCCTAAAAGAAAATTTTGATATTATCTTGACTCTTAAACAATTCCACCAAATGATCTAAAACCAGTTTAATGCAAAATACAGTTATGAGGTTGATAATGGAAGGGAGTATTTAAACCAAACCCTTTGAAATTATTTCTTAGAGAATGGGATTATTCATCAAACCCTCTTATGTGGGTACTCCTCAACAAATTGGGGTAGCCAAAAAAAAAAAAGAATAGACATTATTGAAGGTAGCTAGAGCCCTAATGTTGCAAGAAATGTTCCTAAGTCTTTTTAGAGAGATGTAGTGCTTACAGTTGCTTGCCCTTATCAATAGGATGCCATAAAAGCCTAAAACTCCAAGACTTCATAGACATCCTGAACAACACCTACCTCACATAAATTGGCTGGCTTCTTTCCACCCAAAGTCTTTGACTTACACTATATTTTATCCATATCCTAAACAAAAAATAAGATCCCAAACTTGATCCTAAAGCCACTAATGTAATTTTACTGGGTTTATTCCCCTACATAAAAAGGGTACAAATGCTATCATCCCACCTACACAAAGGAAATTTGTGTCATGGATGTAAGTTTTTTTTTAAAACCACTATTCACTAAAAATCTGATCTTTAAAGGGAGAAAATATTGCGAAGAAATCAGTTTTGGATGCTTTCTTTTACCCATTTGGAGTCCATACTATGAAGATGGTGATGTAGAGGATGTAGACAACATACAACCAGTAACAGGAAAAGAAATTGACATCATAAAACCAACAGTAGTAGAAAATACTACTAAATAGGGGTGATATAAAGAAAGTAGACAACATACAACCGGTAGTAGGAAAAAGAAATTGACATCATAAAACCAGCATAGTAGAAAATAGTGATTCAAACTTGATGGTTACTCTAGGAGGCCAAGGCTACCAATGCAAGAGCAAGACCCAATCTCTCTTACACATGACCAGTCATCTACTCCAGAACTAAGTACATTCAATCCTTCTAATCCTTCTCTTCTAATCATGGTTTTGACACTGATATTGATATTCCTATAGATATTCACAATGATGTTTAGAAATTGTATAGAAGCTTCTTTGTCAACTTTCTATCCTATCATAGACTTTGCCACCAATATAAAGCCTTTACTACTCATTTGTCTTAGATTCAGTTTCTAAAAGTGCACAAGAGGCTCTAAGCAGTGATGAAAATTTTCATAAATTTCGGTGAAATATCGCATTTCAAGGGTCATGGAAGTAAAACAAGGGGTCAAAATGTGGGAGGGTCGACAAATCCAAAAAAATCACCATGTTTTAACAAAATTTCGATGTTTGCCGATAAATCGCCAATTTTTTCATTTAATCGACGTTGGTTGCATTTTTTTTCGTTGATATTTTCGGCAATAAATCTCTATTTAAAAAAAAAAATCACCCCAAAATTCCTCACCGCCCACCCGTACGCTATTATGGACCTCAAGGTCGTCCACTACCCAGCACACGTGATGCGCTAACTTGGAAAAATACTACTTAAGTTAGTAAATAATATTAATGAATTACCATAAAATTTAATATGAAAATAAAAATAATTTTATTTTATTTTTATTAAAAATATTATTAAATAAAATTATCAAATAATTTTAACTTCAAATAATAGAATATGTAAATATGGAATAAAAATATTTTCCAAACTGAATTTTTTTTATTAAATAAACTAATTTTAATTCATTTTAATTAATCTTAATTATCACTAATAAAATTTACTAAACAACATTAAATAAAAAATCCATTATAAATTAAAAAAAAATTATCTTAATTTAAAAACTAATTATAACTATTTAAAATTAAGAATAATATTAAATAATAAAAATTGAATATGGAATAAAAATTTGAAGCAAAATCATCATAGAATTCATCTTTATCTTTATCATTTTGACATTTCAATAAACTTAAACAATAGGATTGTACAATGGTGTAGTGGGACGTGGGTTTGTACACGTGTTGTTGTACATGACCCTTGTGCAGTGAAGAATAGGTAAATGAGGTCTGCGTGTCATTATGTGGTGCATCTTTTATCCAAATAGTAGAGAAAACGATTGCACTTAGTTCTCAATTAAATTACATATATGTCATCCTTATTAGTTTGTTGTAGTGGGATATTAATGGATTTTTTGGTAAATATTTAAACAAATTAAGGATAGAAAAAGTAAAAAAGTTACAACAAAACCTACATTCCAATTTTAATTATTATGTCTTTTGTATAATAACTTAATACAAAATAAATATCAATTAAAAAATAAAATTATCAACATTTTAATAAAAAAAATAGTTATATATGTATTATCATTCTTTCTATGTCATTGAATATATACAAATTAGATATATATATATATATATAATATGTTTTTGAGTTTTAAACATTATTGTTTAATAATATAAATTATATTATGTATGTGTTAATTTCTTCAACAAAACAACTTTAAAATGTCTATTATATTTCTAATTTCATTTCTAATTTTTTTACATTTTCATGAATTTTGATTAATTTTTGGCCCATTTTATGTCAAAATATTTGTCGATATTTCTCCAGTATATCCGTAAAATCGAAGTACCGATATATCCATGATTATTGATTTTTTCATCCTTGACTCTAAGTGATCCTAGGTGGAAGGAGGTTATAAATGAGGAGATGAAAGCCTTGTATAAAAATGAAACATGGTATATTGATGATTTGCCCAAAGAAAAAAATCAGTAGGATGCAAGTGGATGTTCACTATTAACTACAAAGTTGATGGTTCAATTGAGAGGTATAAAACTAGGTTATGGCAAAGGGATATACACAAACCTATTGAATTGACTACTAAGAAACTTTTGCACTAATGGTAAAGATGAATTCCATTAGAGCTCCTTTATCCTTATTAACAAATCTCGATTGGCCTCTGCAATAATATGATGTAAAAATTTATTTATTTATTTTTTGCATGGGAACTTAGACAAAGAAGTATTTACGAATTTACCTCCTAGTTTTGAAGGAAAATTCAGCCATGGAAAGGTTTGTGAATTGAAGAAATCATTGTATGGTTTAAAGCAGTCTGATCAAGCATGTTTTAAGAGATTTGCTAATTCTCTACTCAAATTTAGTTATCACCAAAGCTAAGGAAATCATACTCTTTTCATCATGCAATCGCCCTTGGCATTTATGAACTCATGTGGCTAAAGGGTTTATTAAGGGAACTACAAGTTAATCTTGAGAATCCCATGAGATTGTATTGTGATAACAAAGCTGCAATCAACATTGCTCACAATCTAGTACAACATGACAGGACTAAACATGTTGAGATTGATAGACATTTCATTAAAGAAAGATTGATAGTGGATTGATTTGCACTTCATTTGTTGCATCCAAACTAGAACTAGCTGTCTTCACAAAGGGAGTTCAGAAAACAACATTCAACTCTATGGTTAGCAAGCTGGGAATAGAAGATATATTTGAACCAACTTGAAGAGGAGTGTTGGAATCCAATAATTATTCTTAATTTCATGGAGTTTATTTGATTTATTCTTGATTTTGTACATATTTTCTACATATTTAAATTAGTTAATTATATAAATTAGGAAAGTTGTAATTTAGAAGATTTGTAGGAAGAATTTTAGGCATAGGTCAGTTGTATTATTCTATTTTCATTTATTATACAAGTTTGAAAGTTGTATATATTTGTACTAATTTTTCAAATGAAGAAGAAGAAAAATTTATTTTCCAAGAACACTAATGTATTTAATTATATTTATTGAAAAGATTACTTATTTAATAAAACTTAAGAAAACCTTAATCTAAAATAAATAAGAATAAAAAGATCATACTAAAATATTTCATGAAATAAACAAACAAATAGGAAGCATCCAGAGATTTCACACAATCCAATCTCAAATCCACATAGAATAAAGAGAGAGAGAGAGAGAGAGAGAGGGAGCAATGTATGATTGAGGGTTAAAGACAATGTCAATCCAAAATCAAATTCAATTTTAAGACCAATATGGCATCTAAAACTCAAATTTTTGCTTTGAAAAAACAAATCTTATAAACTCATTAAATCTATTGGCCAATTTAGTTTTCAGTTGACAACTACCCTCCCTCTTATAGATTTGGTAGTTAGACTCATTAAGAGAAGATCAAACAAAGTTTACTAGTGATTGAAGTATTCCAAACATCACCAATGCCTCAATAAGTATCCTTTGTACCTTCTATAAGTCGAACTAACATAGAGGATCTCTTCCTACCAAGTCAAATTTAAAAACATAAAGAAAAAAATTGAAACTTACCTTGCTATTGTTCTTTAGATCTTTTACCTTCATGGTAGCATCTTCAAATCATATCAAATTAACCAAACATAGTATAAGATTTTTCCTTACAAACCATAATTGGTTGCCAAGAAAATAGAATAGAAAAAAATAGAAAATAGAAACTAAAACTTTATAAAAATAAATAAATAACAAGGAATTACAACAAGGAATGTAGTCTATCTTTTCCTCCTCCTTTCAACCTTAAAACTAATCAAATATATATAAATAAAAATTAATATAGATATATGGCACTTTCTAATTGGCCACTAATTCAATAAATTATAAGAAAACATCCAAAAATAAAAATAAAAACTATGAGTTCCAAATGTCCTAGAGTGATTTTAAATTGTATCAGTGTTGAAATTGATGATGTCAAATTGATTGGAGCTTAAGTTCAAAATGGAAATTGTTGAATTTGAAATCTAAGACGAATTTGAAATGGTCTAATGTGAATTTTAAATGGAAAGTTGATTTCGATTCAACTTCTAGTCATCCACTTCTTTGTTTTTCCAATTCAATGATAAATTCAATAGATTTACTTGTTGGTGATGGTGTTGAACAGAATCAGGTTGAACGACAAATTCCTTTTTGGCCTGGCAGGTGGCTCTTTGCTAGATCTGCTATCTTCACATTAAAAGTAATGTCATCATGTACTGTGGATTCTACTTCTTCAAATACCTCATATGCATTTGGAACTTTCCCAGAGTTGAAATACATTGTAAGCAGAACATTAATAACAGAAGCTCTAACCAAAAAGCCCGGTTTTGATGACCAGTGTATGCACCTCCCTTCCAAAATCATACTTGTAATGTCTAACACCCAATTGGTGCATTTCCGGAAACAAGTTCAAAGCAATCTTTGTATGCTTATTCTCTACACATCCGGTGATTATTGCATTCCACATTGCAGGGATCATCCAAGGTGTTTGATTGAATAAGTGGCAAGCATAACCAATTTGCCCTCTTGGTACAATTGACAACAGAGTTGTCTATGAGTATACATCTAGATTTTCGATTTCACTGAATACCCATTGCGCCAAAACTAAGTCTTTTAATTTTTGCATAGAAGGAAATGAGAGTATTTCCAACATGTGTATAGGTTTTGAGACCTGTTCGGATGGAATAGGCATGAAGTTGATTACCAGTTGTACCCATCTGAAATATTTGCTTTGGTATCACAGATGAAATACAAAATTTCTATGGCAACTCCTCATTCTGGTGAGATATTGTAGTAGCCATTTTAAGAGGTAAACTTCTTCCATAGGCATGGATAATGGAAAATACCAAACCAAAAGCATCATTGCCCCTTAATGCATGCTGAAATCGACTCTGAACTTTCAGGGCTATGGCACCTGTTGCGAATTGGGTCATTGAACGAGCTGATTGTTGGAGGACATCTAATATCAAGAGATTCTATTGAACCTAAAGTTGGGCACATAGGATTTTTTCTACATGCCATACAACATTTTGCAGAATTGGATATCCCAAAGACAACCAGGATGCTCGATGCTTCAACACAAACTATATCTTTCCAGGTCTCTGTAAAAAATCTTCATCACCACTAATAATGAGTCCAGAAGCAAGTGAATTAACAGAAGTAAACAAAAGGGAAGGGTGGCCCAGCAAACACAAGATTTCGATGTTTCAGAACCAGTGGTAGCAAACTGATGCAAATCAACCATGACAACATTGTTTCCAAAAGACAACCTTTGCAATTTCCTACTTCTTTCTCATCCAAAGTTCCCCACTCTCATGATATATAGGCCTTTCTTCTCACTAGGGATATAGTTTAGACCCGTGACTTGCAGACAGAACACATTGTATATCCATTGCGGCATTTGAAGGCAGAATGGAGACAGGGGCATGTACGAGAAATGCATAAAACACAAGAACTTCCAAGGAAGAAAAAAACACAAGAAAATCCATTAAAGCAAAATAGAAGAATGGCCTAGTTTTGGCAAGTGATGTAAAGCTCCAAATCATGTTTTTGTCGGTGAACTTAAAGAAATAAAAACCCAAAATAGAGAAGAAATAACACATCTTAAATATTCCAATAAATGAGACCATGCCACAAGTGATCCAAAAAAAAACAATCTTTAACATTAATACACAAATCTGGAAGATTGAAAAGTGATGTATAGGGAGTCATAATGATCATACTTGAGAATCTTTCTGTGCTTCTCCAAAGACCAGCGAGTTCTCGCTTTCTTTGACCAGACCCGATAACCTAGATGGACTCCCTCTCTATTTCTGCTCCCTTCCCTCCTCGCCTACCTTTTTTCTCCGAATATCATGTTTTTTCTTCTCCGTCTAACTTCTCAATGCGTTATAATCTCCCTCTCTCCTCTAGTGTCTCCATCTCCTTCTTTTTTTTCTTTTTCTTTTTTTCACTCCAATCTTCCCATCCAAAAAAAAAAAATAATTAAATTGTAAAACCAATCCTCAAAATTTCAAACTCCCCTCCAAAACCTTCCAAGGAGATTCCCACTTTCCTTAAACTCCAATGGTAAGTTTCCTTGCAAAAGCATGAAAATTATTAAATTGAATGATTGAATGAATAAATAAATAAGTAAATAAAATAGAAAACGGTAAATCAATAATTAATAAATAAGTTAATAAAAAAATAAGAATAATAAAAATAATATAAAAATGAAGATAACAAATAAAAATAAACAAGTGATTGATAATAATAAAAATAAAAATAAAAATAAATAAATAAATAAAAACTAAGTCATGCAAGCCATGTAACTATGCAAGTCGTACAAGTCACGCTAAAAATGTCTAATGGGCCAAGTGTGCCTAAGTAGGCCTAAGGTGGTTTCTAATGGGTCAGGTGCATCTAGATGGGCCTAAGGTGGTGCCTAATGGGCCGGGTATACCTATATTGGCCTAGGGTGAGACTAGGAGGACCTAAGTAAGTCTAACCTTGATTCGTGTCCCAATGGTGTATCATGAGTTTGGTCCTCAAACGGGAGTAATCAACAAAATTTATAACCTATATCACCATGCACTAGGATAGCCTTAGCTAATATAGTATAGTGGCTCTAGGATCGTTCACTGGGAAGGGTTTTCAACTTACAACTAATACCAATTCAAAGTTGAATTGGTGCTTTTTCATTTCAAGGTTAGCTTAAAAAGAAAACATAAACTTTGGTTGAAAAAGGATTTGTTTTAAGCTAACTAAAAAGAAAGTAATGGAAATTACTTATGAAGAAAAGCGTTCCTTGGAGTTTTAGGTTCACGGGGGAGGCTCCTCATGCAAAAACAGAGCTCCGGTCACTTGAATCTTTTCCTTACATTAGAGAATTCACATATAGTTAATTCTCTAACCGGTGTTGTACAAAAGCTTCCCTTTAATGGATTTCAGCACTAATTCCCTCTCACTGATGCAACTTGCAATGGCTCGTGCCTCTCACTTAGCATTTTCCATTCAAGGTGATCATTAACCTTGGACTTCCCTTCTCAAGCTCGCAAGAGATAACTAATGGATGTCTCATTAGAGTCCAAAAACTTACCAAGTGTTGAAAATTCTAGAAAATCCTACCTTCAAGTCACCTCCCAAAAGCTCGCAAGAGATAAACTAGTGCATCTCCATGGACAGAGATCACTTGCCTTACCAAGTGTTGGATCAGGTGAATTGAAAGTGTTTTAAGTTAACTAAGAACATAGAAATCATTAATGGGTCACACTTTCTCTTCATTAACAGTTGAAACAACAAAACTACCAATTCTTGCATTTGGGGCCTTACCCGGCTACCTTAGCTCCAAGGAATAAAAGTCTAGCCACTCATTCTCTGAGGAAACATCCTCAGAGCTTGTTTGGCTAGTAAGAAAAATTAAATAATATACAATCAAAATGAGAAGGTAAGGCAGAGCAAAGGCTCTATATTTTACTTCCTTTCAAAACTATACAAAGGATGTCTCTGAGAAAAAGCTCCCCGACATCTTTCTGTAATGGAAATTACAAACATTATATAAGATGCTATTTACCCTTTGTTCTTGCTTAATAACTAAGGAATCCTATGATAGGTGGATTACAAGGAGAAAATGGGGATTTAGACATCAAATATCTAAAGCAAAAAATCTAAAAATGTCGGTCGCAAATATCGGGAAGCACTTAGGAGAATTTCGCAGGTGTGCAAGATGGCTGTGAAATTTCGCAACATGAAGGACACCATTTCGCAGCCAAAGGCTGATTTCGCAGCCATCCTCTTCTATTTCGCAGCCAAAGGCTGATTTAGCAGCCCGCAAAATTGGCCTTCAGCTTGGTGTGATCGGCTTCCAATGGCTCTAACTCCTTCATTTCAACTATGAATCACGCATCGTTTGAAGCATTGGATTGTTGACTTCCCGAGATTCGAAACGACATATAGTATGCATAAATTGAGCTCTAGGAAGTGCTCCAAAAGTGGCTGACAGTGGCCGTCCTCTTGAATGCTTCATGTTAGCTTTTTTTTTTCTCTTTGCTTCCCCTCCTTGCATTTCGGATTTGCTTATGGCAAAGGACTACAAAGCTTCAAAGCTTTGGTTCTTCATGTTTCTGAGATTTCCATTGCTTTGTCATGGATTCCAAAGAACTCTCCTCAATCTTGGATTGCTTTGGTGATCAAATTACTAACAAAAACACTAAAAGTTACACAATTTGATTAGAAAATATTGCAAAGGTCCTTAATATGTTAATTGAGTTAAAAGGTAATAACTACTACTCAAAAGTGTTTAAAAGAGTTAATTACAAGCTATGAAATAGCACTTTTTGAGTAGTAATCAAACCTAAAGTGCACCTAAAAGTTATCCTAAAAAGGAAGGAAAAAACTTAAATCTAAATTAGGGCTGCCAAAGGTCGCAATGGGGTTAGATAAACCCCTCAACTAAAGTCTCTGAAGTGACTCAAAAAATATAAGTAGTATGAGTAGCCATGGGCCACCAAGGAACTACTGTGGAGCACTAGAAGCGAACTTAGAGACATGTGCTAAATGGACAAAATGGAGGGTCTACAAATATGCCCCTCTTCGGTAAAGACCACGAGTGTAGGGAATATGAGTTGAAATACGATGAGTGGAATGAAGTGAACTATACTGAAGAACTAAAGAAGGACTAGAGATTTTGTCCTAGCACATGACGAGAGTAAGATTGGAATACGGGGCTGCAACAACAAGGATGAAACTACTCTATGTGGGGAGAATGACAGTAAAGAGATAAATATATGTGATGAGTAGCACAAAGATGGAAAGAGGTGAAAAGGATGACTCAAAGTCATGGATGAGATGAATGACTTTGGGTCATGGACAAGATAAACAACTTTGGGTCAAGAGCACTAGACCCTAAATATAAAGGAGGACTCTAGGTCACAGATGAAATAAAGGACTCTAGGTTAGCAACTTTGGACTTTAGATGCTATAAATGACTCTAGGTCAAAAGCTTGAGGCTTTAAACGATATGGATGACTCTAGGTTGGAAGCTTTTAGCTTTAAATGCTACAGATGACATTGGGTCATAAATGAGAATAACAACTTTGGGTCTTGACCTTAGGGCTCTAAATGCTAAGAATGAATATAGGTCACGAATGAGAAGAATGGCTCTGGGTCGTGAGCTCAGGGCTATAAATGGAAAGGATGACTCTAGGTCAAAAATAAGAAAAATGACTCTAGGTCATGAGCTCAAGGCTCTAAATGGAAAAAAAGAATTTGGGTCATGAATAAGAAAAACGAGTTTGGGTCGTGAGCTCAGGGCTCTACATGGAAAAAATGACTCTAGGTCATAAATAAGAAAAACGACTCTAGGTTGTGAGCTCAGGGCTCTAAATGGAAAGAATGACTATGGGTCATGAATAAGAAAAACGACTCTCGGTCATGAGCTCAAGGCTCTAAATGGAAAGAATGACTCTGGTTCATAAATAAGAAGAACAACTCTGAGTTGCGAGCTCAAGGCTCTAAATGCTAAGAATGACTATGGGTCATAAATAAGAAGAACGACTTTGGGTCGTGAAATAGATAGCCGATCAGGACGCTTTTCGGCTCATGGTGTTGGGTCAAGGCCACTCGTAAGTGGCTAGAATGATGAAAACGAAACATCTTAAGGATGTGAAGGATGCAAACGACTTTAGGTTGTGATATCAGGGCTTGGGATGCTATGAATGACCCTGGGTCATGATGCAATGAGTAACTCAGGGTTATGATGAATAGCTCAGGGCTATGGATGGAATGAATGACTCTGGGTCATGATGCAATGAGTAACTCAAGGTTATGATGAATAGCTCAGGGCTTTATGACTGATCGGCTAGAAGGAGAATGCGATATGCAAACTCCAGGTCAAACCACTCATGGGAAACCTAATAATGAAGGCTCAGCTCAAGACTGGAAAGACTCCGGGTCTTAAGGAAATGATAGCTTAGGGCTGCCAGACTCAGGACCTAAGGGAAGAAGGATAGCTCAAGGCTATAAGAATCAAGGTCTAGAAGGAAAGGATAGCTCAAGGCTATAAGACACAGGGTCTAGAATGAATTGATAGCTCAGGGCTATAAAACTCAGGGTCTATAAGGAATGGATAGCTCAAGGCTACGAGGCTTAAGGCCTAGAAGGAACAGATAAAGAAGACCAACTCGAAAGTGGATAGGAAGTAAATGGGATCAAAGTCGTATACTCAAAATGATAAGGGTCAGACTATTGAACTTAAGAAGGGAAATATGGCCCAGTATCCAGGGTGCTCGCACTGTTGAAACAACCAGGAAATCAATCAACCACTAAAATCAATGGGTTAGGAACCAATGCATCATGACAAACCTCTAAAAAATCTGAACTGGAAGAACTCTCTATGTCTTAAGAATTGCTCTATCGACGAATCTCAAAAGGTAAATCTAGGAGTGTGTATATCGTGGCTCATCTAAAAGCAAATCTCAAAGTGTGCAAAATACTGTTCATTTGGATAATCCAATCTACAAGGTAACAATGACAAAAATAAATCCATCTCATGAACATCTAGCTAAAGGATATACACATGCTCCTTAGGTGAAACCTGATGTGATCGATCTCTATCTTAACAAATCCATGTAGGGAGGTTTTGATACAGTCAATCGTCAGAAGCTCCAGACTAGTACTCAATCTAAAACCAAGGTGGCCACTGTCTCAATCTCAAGGATACTAAAAGAAAATGGGGAAATATACCCTCGTATAAGATTTGATGTCAAAGTCATGAGGTAAACAACTAACAATGATCATCCATCTATGTACCGCTGCCCGAACACAATCTCATCATGGAGAGGGGAATATGCCCCAGTATGGATATCTGATGTACAATAAAGAATACGTCAAAGTCAATCAAACATCTCTATAACCATAAATAAGGATAGTCATACCGTTCAACAACAACTAGGAACCTCAGAGAAAATGGGAAATATGCCCTAGTGTGGATATCTGATGCATGATAAAATGATGAATCCAATATCATCAATTAACTATCCCCAACTCAACAATATTCATTATTTTACTATCATCCTCATCATCGCTTGTGATTCATCCCATTTGCTTCACCCCCTTGTTCATTCCTTAAATTGACCTATTCCAGGTTTGATATTTCCCTTGCACCATTCTTGCGTATCTCATTATCAGTTTGATTTGTTTCATTGTCTCATCATTGATATTATATTCACTTGGGGTGCCTTCAGGTCCATGGCTCACGAGCTTTTCTATACATGTTGCATTTTATACATGAGGACATGGTTTTTTATCATTGGGTATTTGGGCCTAGTTTTCCTTCATTTCTATTACCCTATCACCTTAGCCTATATTACGTCCCATGTCTTAAGACCATTCAAGACCATGGGATCAGATGTCATCTTCGACAACCCCTACTTGGATAGGTATTTGAGATTTGGTTGATATTTAGAAATCATCATGCTTCTTCTTATGGGAGAAGCCTTTTGACCTATGGATCTGATTTAGTTGTGGATTTGGATG
>JBAPGN010002972.1:0-22328 GCA_037355405.1 Vitis amurensis
GGCTGGTTTCTGTCCGGAGCCTCCGGATAGAGTGCCTTCGTTTTTCCTCCTTTAAATCCCGATCTCTCTCAGGAGCGCTCCGGCATTTTTTTCAGCATCAGCCTCTTTAGCCTCCTGGTAGATCGGGAGCTCATTCACAGTATAATGCTCCACAGGCACTACCTCCTTTGGCAGCTTCCTGGGGAGAATGTTGACAACATAATCCTGGGACTCCCGGACGACCGCCATCAAATTCCGCGCGGAAAGCAGCGTCTTGTAGTGCCTCTCCTTGGCGTCTATCTCGAATAATTGCAGCACAGCAAAAGACGCTTTTCAACCCCAAATCCTTACAGGTGGCCGCCTTCATTTCCGGACCTGCATTATAGAGCAACACAAAGTGAGAATACCATCCGGATAGATCAGCAAAAAGTCAACAAAGTAAAAATCCGGACAGGAGTCACAAAGCAAGCTTACCCGGGATTTCCAAGGTATAGTTTGGAGAGAAGGGCCTGGCCGGATGCTCCAATAGCCCCGCCCATCCACCCTGGACCACCACGTATCCCTTCGCCCCTCCTTTTATCGAATCTGGCAACTTCGTCACCACTTGAAGGGAGGGCAGGTGAGCGGACATGCTGAAGATATCAGTTTTTCCCTTCTTCAGGGAATACAGAAAAAACACCTCCAGTAGCGTGAGGTCGAGGTTGTACAACATATTGATGATGCTGCATCTCATCAGCACCCGGACAACATTTGGGTGGATGAAGGCGGGTGGAATCTAGGAGAAGTGCAGAAATTCCTTGAACAACGCCGGCAGAGGAAATCGCAGCCCTGCGTTGAATTGTTCTTTCGTGAAAAGCATGGTCTTTCCTTCAGCTTTCTCGGTAGACACAGGCACCTCCGCATTCAGCAATTCTACAGACACGCCATTTGGGATGCAGAACCAATCCCGGAATTCCTTCATGTCCAATTTGTCTGTCGCCTTTTCACGAGCCTCGCTAGCCCGGGCAGACAAAGCAGTTTTCTTGCCAGACATTTCTTTGTTCAAAGAGGAACCACAATCTACATGCAAAAAGCGCAACAGTTAAAACACAACCATTCCAGAAAACTCACAAAACCCTAACCACGAGCAGTAAAAAAAAACCCTCCAAAAACCCCCAGACCACCAACAAATGACAAAACATTCAATAAACAGTCGCAAGCGACTTACCCAAACAATGCCCAAACAAATCAAAAACCAAAAACCAAGACTAATGAACCAACAAAGCACAACAAAAGGAATGACAAAACCAAATATGCACTTACCAAATAAAGCTCCGAAGAAGAAAGGTTGCTGTCTCGATACAAAATCACCAGCAACAAACAAATGTCGCGATACAAAATCACCGGTACAAAAAAGCTTTCGAGCTTTTTTACTCAGAAGAAGCAAATGAGACAATAGAAGCAAGAACAAGAAAAAGCTCTCAGGAAAATGCAGTAGGAAAAAATGGAAACAGAAGCTACAGTACGCTATTTATAGGGGACAGCCCCTCAGAAACCCAAATGGACAGCTGCGCCATCATTGAAACGACATCCTGCTTAGGGAATACCCAGAGTCGGCGGCTCGTCATAAATGCCTTTTTTGGCTTCCGCACCCCCACTCGCCACGTGGCCCAGCCAGACAAAGAAACCTCTTCAGTTTTCAAAAAACCAGTTATTTTTAACCCGCCCATTTTTTTTGCTTAGGCAAAATAGGCAAGTTAAAAAGGGGGGCAATGTAGGGACCCCTCCCTTGGAAGACACGTGGCACGCATTTCACAGTGACACGTGGCTCACATTATCATCCGGGCCGTCACCATCCGAATTTCCCTAAGGGTATACATGATGCACTTCTCCTATCCGGAATGAAGTACAAACGACGTTTCAGCTTCTCATATTCAAACTGCCTTAAGGAAGAGCAAACGACGCTCATAAAGCATAAGACATCCGGACAAGCTCCGTAACACATCCGCTCCGCAATACATACGGACAATCACCATGTGCCAATCTGGATATGATCATCCGGATCGTTGACTAAAGTAAGGCAAGACTTACACGCTGTCACAACAACCAGCCATGGCCCACGTCTTGTCATCTGCAGAAGTGATAGACAGGTTGAAGTGACAACAAGTCACTTCCCACGATCATTCAACATGCTCACTTCCCACAATCTCTGACAGCCGCATCACCTACCATGGTTTCTGACAGCCGTTTATAGGGTGATGATGGTCCTGTTGACGCCTACTATCATCATAACAACGTAAAATATCTCCTCACCATTAATGAGAGGAACATCACCCCTAGAACCATATATATATAAACCTTCACACGAAGAGGAAGGGACCTCCTGATACCTGGTAAAAGCCCAATTGTCTCATCTATCTTCTTCTTACCATGGCTAACAAAACCATCGGAGGGTGCGTCCGGACACCCTGTCCGGATGCCTTTTGCAGGTATAACGACTGAATCAAGAACCCTAGTGTGTTGAGATCGAGCGTCTATCCATTTGGCAACTACGTGGATCTTCAAGGCGCGAAGTATCAACAAGATAGTCTCTTCTTACTCAATGCTGACACCGTTGGCTGGCCTCCTAGTGTTATTATTCCACTTGTCTTGAAAGATGAAATATGACTGCCCACATGTACTGTCTTACATATATATTTTTCACCTAAATATTTTGAAAATTCATGGTCTCCTTTAAGGTCCCGAATCTACCTAGCCTTCATAGTGGTAGCAGGAGCATAATAAAAGAAAAAAAGGAAGAGTAATGTATTTGCATGGCAGGCATGAAACTATTTAAATAATTGGTGAATTAAAAGTCAAAGATATGAGTTTTTTTTATATTATTTTTTATTCTTAATCAGTGGCATGGTTCCAGGCTTCAAGATGGTTTTTTATTATTTTTTTCTCTTTTCTCCCACGTGTCATCTTCTTAATTCCACTTAACATGTTAAAATTTTCATTTTTTTTGAAAGTCCTGTTATCAAATAATTCTTTTAAAATCCCAACGTTTCAAATTCATTCATTTATTTTATCTATTTTATTCATTTATTTTCTATTTGTCTATTTATTTATTTATTTAAAAATCTCAATCATTAAAATTCAATTTTTCAAAAATCCGACTTCCAAATCTAATTTTTAATCTAAAAAATTCCAGTATTCACGTTCACTCGTTTAAATATTATTTCGTTATTATTATCATTATTTCATTTATTTATTTGTTTATTTCCTTTAAAAATTCCAATCATTAAAGTTTAATTTTTCAAAATTCCAATTTCTTTCAAATTTAATTTCTAAAAATCCGAATTCCAAACAAACTCTAAAACTCCAAATTTCTAGTGATTTTCGAGATTCCAATTTTTCAATTAAATTTCAAAAATCCGATTTTCTCTCAAATAGCTTAATTCCATTCTGGTCTTCAAAACAATCTTCTGCTCCTCTGTTTTAAAAAAAGCAAAGAATCAAATTTTGTAATTCTGAATAATGAAATTTACGGATTTGGTCCATGCAAGATCAATCGGGCTTTGGTGGGGGCCCCACATATGTGATTTTATGACTGACTGATTGATTTATTTATTTATTTTGTTTGATTTATTCTGTTCCTTGATATGCGCATAATTTTATCTATTCGTGATTTACTAATCCTGTTTCATGATAGCGCATTCGTGACTGGAAGACCAGGTACGTATCCACTCATATTTTGTTCATTCTTTATACATGTTTCGATTCCCATATGTGCATGATCGCTTCGAGTATTCATTGATTTTCTCATTGATTGCCATGTCAGCTTCATTTTATTAGTAGAGACCCGACTTTAGGGACTTAGAGGGGTGCTACGGTCGTTACCGTACCTTCCCGATAAGTAACTTGACCCCCGAACCCGATCCGGTTTTTTGTAGATCACCTTTTCCAAAATAAGGAGTCGCACTTAGGGTTTTCTTTCTTATTTTGTTTACCCTTTTAAAATAAAACAAAAATAAGTGGCGACTCCAAATCATTTTTTTAATCAATATAAATCAATTTTTCAAATTAAAATTGAGCTCGCCATCGAGTGGGAAACGCATGAGCCGAAACGCGGGGTCCACACACACCTACGTGGACATATAATTTAGGAGGGATATGAAATTTGTACTACAAGGATATTACATTAACTGTACAAGGGTATTACACTAATTGTACAAGGGAAATATACTAAGTATACAAGGATATATAAGACTACTATTTGTGAAAAATTTCAATTGATTTTGAATCACTCATTTATTTTCCTTGTCACCCAATGATTGTATACCCATCTCATACACTTTATTTAATTCCCATATGGAAATTCCAATGTTTTCCCCAATAATGATGTTTGGGGAAAAAAATTTGACCATAAGTCATCTACCATTTTATCAACCAAATGATTAAAAACATGCTTAACACACTGTAGACCCCCCCGGAGGCAGAGAGTTTTCTATTTATTTATTTTTCCTACATTTTTTCCCGAGCCACTCGACATGATGGGGAGAGCTATTTTTTGGGGCAATAAAAGGGGACTGATGGGGGAGCTTTTGGGCGGCAGATGGGACGAGATACGGACGTGGCTTGGAGGAGAAACTAAAGGAGAAAAAGAACAAAAAAGAAAAAGGAGGGGGAAAAGGTGCAACGGAGAGGGAGAGAGGGAGTTACCAGAGAGAGGGGGAAGATAGAGTTACAGGGAGGCAACAGAAACGCTCCCAGGTATGTCTTCGTGGACCTTTTTATTTATTTATTTATTTTATTGTATCTTCTTTATTATTATTTCTGGTTGTTGTTTCTTCGGCTTGGATACGAGATTTTTCTGGAAGTCTTGCACTTGTTAGCGTTGTTCTCGGGTCTATTTTGATGCCATTACTTGGTTTTCAAGTTCAACGTTGTTTGTTTCGGATTGTTCATTCTTTTTATGCATCATTCGCTGTCCCGGTTCCCTTTCTCTCTCTCTTTCTCGAAACAGCTTTATGGATGAGGCTCCATGTTTGTCTCATGCGATATCTCTTGATACTATGTTGTTTTGAAATTGAAGAATGAGTTGCATGATCATGCATGGCCACGTGATGCCCGCCACACCCATTTCTTGCTCAGCATACCCATTTTCTCCCTTAAACTTATCCACTGCAAGCTGCTTCCACCATCTTCCTCCTTATATCCGCCATCGCTCTCCCCGTCTTCATCAGAGGTGCGTTTGTCAGAGGCTTGGAGAGCTTCACGACCCTCCATACACGCATGGCGTCGTCATTCTTACACCAGCCACCATGGCAGCGGCGTCTTTTGGACGCCGCCACGGCTCCCCTCCTCATCACGCCGCCAGGCCGCCACCACCCGCTCCGGCTAAGCGCGTGCCTGCACCAGCCACCATGGCAGCAGCGTCTTCTGGACTCCGCCACGGCTCCCCTCTTCATCGCGCCGCCGGTGGTGGAAGGCTCCCTTCGAGGTTGACGCGCGGGTGGAGAGACAAACGGAGAAGAGAATAGCTGCTTGAGGCCTGCCCATGAGGACCTTGGGCTCAGATTTGAGTTGGGGCACTAAGCCCAAGTTTGGAGGGGGAAGGGGTGTTTGTATTAGGCTTGCCCATGAAGACTTTGGGCTCAGATTTAAGTTGGAGCCCAGGCCCAAGCTCTGATGGTGATGGTGTTTTGGGTTTGCTCTTGGTGACAGTTTTGGGCCTGGTTGAAACCCAAGCCCAATTGCATTGCTGAATGGCCTCATGCTCCCCATGCTAGCCACTCACATGGCCCAAGTCCATGTTGAGATAGCCCATTTGGATTTTCTAATTCTAAATAAGTTTTCAAGCCTCTACCTAATATGTTAACTCAACTTAAACACCACTAAAGGATAAATTATTAGGATGGAATATTGTTTTTAAAACCCAAAATAATTTACATTTCATTTTCTTTGCTTTAGTCATGTCTAATCATCATATATGAAAATTTTTATATAATTAATTTATGTTGGCTTCAATGAATTTTCTACCATCCAAATTTTAAGTCCCATCTTCACAACTTATGTCTTTTAAAAGCATTCTTCAAAAATCCGACTTCCTAAATCGATTTTCAATTTCAAATATTCGACTACTTACTTTCATCCGTTTAAATATTATTCTTGTTATTATTATTATTAGTCCGCGTTTGTGTATTTAATTCTTTTAAAAATTCCAATAGTTAAAATCTAATTCTTCAAAAATCTCATGTCTTAATTTAATTTCTCAAATCCTAAAAATTCTACGATTCGTTTAAACCCTATTTTCATCAATTAAAATTATTATCCCATAGTTATCTAGTTATTTAAGGTCTAATCTTTCAAAAATCCCATGTTTTAATTTAATTCTTCAAATATTCGTTTAAATCTCATTTTCATTAAATAGAATCAATATCCCATATTTATCTAGTCTAACCCTTTAAAAATCCCATGTCTTAATCTAATTGTTCAAATATTCGTTTAAATCTTATTTCCATTAATTAGAATCATTATCCCGTATTTGTTTAGCTATTCAAAGTCTAATCCTTCAAAAATCCCTTGTCTTAATTTAATCTCTCAATAATTCGTTTAAATTTTATTTTTATCAATTAGAATCATTCTCCCATGCTTATCTATTTATTTAAAGTCCAATTCTTCAAAAATCCAACATCCTAATTTAATTTTCAATCTTAAAAATTCCACTATTCATTTTTTATCTGTTTAAAATGTTATTTCCGTTAATTAGCGTTATCATTCCATATTTATTTGCTTATTCTAATCGTTAAAGTTTAATTCTTAAGAACCCGACTTTCCAAATCTAATTTCCAATCTCAAAAGCTCCATCGTCCATATACTGCCATTTAATGATTGTTTTCGTCACTATCCCATTCATTTACTTATTCGCTCATCCGCTTATCCACTCATCTTAAATCCCGAACTCTCAAATCATTTTTCAAATTTCCGATCTCGTTCAAATTCAAATTCTAAAATTCTCGTTCTCACATTTAGTTTCTAAAAGTTCGATCTCCAAATAAACTCTAAAATTCCAATTTTTAAATAACCTTCGAGATTCCAATTTTTCAAATAAATTTCAAAAATCCGATTTTCTCTCAAATAGTTTTAATTTCCTTCTGGCTTTCAAACAATCTTCTACTCCTCTGGACTTTAATAAGCAAAAACGAATTTTCCGTAATTCCGAATAATGGAATTTATGGGATTAATTCATGCAATATAAATTGGGCTTTGGTGGGGGCCCTACATACGTGCATTCATGACTGATTGATCGCCTGATTGATTTATTTACCATGTATGATCGTTTTGCTATATTCCATGATTTGTATATAATCATTCTATGTTTATTCACTAACCCCATTCCATGATAGTGCGTTGCTGATTGCTGCCCAGGTATGTATTCACTCATTCTGATCATTTACTATACATATTCTGATTCTCATATGTGCATGACATTTCCGGGTATTCATTGATTTCTTAATTAATTGCCATGATTGCTTCATTTTATTAGTAGAGACCCATTTTAGGGACTTGGAGGGGTGCTATGGTCCCTACCGTACCTTCCCGATAAGTAACCTGACCCCCGAACCTGATCCGGTTTTTCACAAACCACCTTTTCCAAAGTAAGGAGTCACACTTAGGGTTTTTCTTTCTTATTTTGTTTACCCTTTTAAAAATAAAACAAAAATAAGTGGCGACTCCAAGTCATTTTTCTTAATCCATAAAGATCATTTTTCAAATATAAAAATCGAGCTCGCCATCGGGTGGAAAACGCATGAGCCGAAATGCGGGGTCTACACACACCTATATGGATACATAACTTAGGAGATATATGAAATTTGCACCATTGTACAATATTATACTAATTGTACAAGGGAAATATGTTAAGTGTATAAGGGTGTACAATACTCTTAATAAGTTTTATACGATTTTTAAATAACTTGAGTTTGACATTAGAACGATTATGATTTTATTTTATTTTATTTTTTACCAAACTATTTCATTAAGACCAATGAGAAATAATATACAACATATTTATTATTTTGTAAGTAAGAAACAAAAAAAATATTTGCTAAGGTATTTAAAAAATATTTATTATATATTCTATAAGTTTGAAAAAAAAACATTTAATGATGTCTAATTTGTAAGTTAGAACAAATAAAAAATACTAATATTTTATGAGGTGTTTAAAAATTGTTTAATATATATGAGAAATAATGTAAGTTTGAAATAAAGAATAATATTTATTATATATTATGTAAGTTTGAAAAAATGAATAATATTTGATAAGATATTTAAAAATTATTTACTTCAAAAATGCATTTGATAATAATAATTTTTAACCATTTATCTTTCATGTTCAATTTGATGGAGAAAAATGATTGGTAAATCATTCAACCTTGATCCCATTAATAAATAGGTGAGAGAAGGGTGAAAAAATCAAAGAGAGAATAAGAAATGTAGGAGTGGCAGGTAGTTTTTTCATTTAATAGTTAAGGGTATTTTGGGGATTTTTTAAAGGCAATATCATTCCTCTCAATTTCTACTCTTTCATCGGGTTTTGAGGTTAATTATGGGTGATTAGAGGACCTTAACTCAATTATCCAACCCAATTGAAGTGGATTCTCCATTTTTTCAAATAATATGACTTTTATAATACTTTATATATATATATATATATATATAACTAGATTTTTAAATCAACATACTATAAGTTCAATAGGAAATATTGTATATTTAGATTTAGTATCTCCAGAAACAAAACATAAATTATTAAAAAATAAAACCGATAAATATATGCACTTAGGAATAATTTTGATAGGAATAATAGGACTTCATCGTAAAGAAATTGGAGCACTTATAAATATTAACCTTTTAGATACTAGAAATAATACAGTAGGACGAGCTCTTTTAGCTAGTGCAGAAGTTAATATGAACCAAAATTACGCAGTTATTGGTTGTATACCTCAATTTTGTATAGATCTTAAGGAATTCACAGAAAAAATAAAAAATAACTGTAAATACTAAAGGTTATGATATGGAAGTAGGAAGTAAAAACCTTAGCATAGCTATAGGATTTATAGGAAAAACTACTAATGCTTTAAGTTTAAAATGTATGATGGAATTCGATGATATAGTAAAAACCTTTGGAAGTAAGACAGTAAATATGATAGAAGCAAAACCTGTAAATATAGACTATTTACTAGGACGAGAGTGGGAATTACCTCAAATAAATAAACCAATAATAAGATATCCAACATCTAGTAGCTTATATGAAAACCAAGATGGAAGTGCAAGTATAACCTTTGGAAATTATAAAACTGTAAATGTAGAGGTAGAGTCAGATAGTGAGATAGAAAATGTAAATGTTATACAAGAAGATATTTTATTAAACATTGAGACAGTAGAAAACCTATACAAAAACTCAGAGTTAGTAAATATAATGTTAGAAGAATTTAGTAATCCAACATTACTAGATGAACAAATGGATCAAGAAAACTTTGCTAATATAATGTGTAACAACTATACAGATGACCAAATAATAGAACAACTCTATAAAACCAATTTAATAAAAAAACTTATAGATATAGAAATGATAAATCAATTTACTATTCAACCAAAAGTTAACGAAAACATAGAAATAATCTTAAACGAATCAATAAATACAATAAATGAAGAAAAAGAAATTGTAAATGTAAAAAGTGAAATAGTAAAATATAATAAGCCGTATAGCAAGCCAAAAGGAACTCAATGGAAAACTAAAACAGAACCTTCTAGTTCTTTGCAACCAATATACGAATATGGAACAATATTAGATATAGATAGTGCACAAGATCTTAGAAAAACCATAGAAAATTGGGAGCAATCTTTAAATTCAGCAGGTGTGGTAGTATCCTTTGAAAATCAACAAGAAATTTATGAATTTTGTAAAAGCACCCTTAGAGGAACTGTACTACAATTTTTTAGAAACATGGAACAAGAAAACAACAGTTATTTTCAAGAAGTTAGAAATAATTTTCGCATATCTGTATTTATAAATCTAATAAAACTTTATTTTTTAGGAACAACACAAGAAGATGTAAAGGAACCTGCAATATACCTTCATAAGTTAGAACAATTGAAATTATGTAACCTTTCATATATAAGAGAATATGAACAAAAATTTAGGAAATATGCAATCCTTGCTAGAGTAGACAGAACCCCTGAATATTTAAATAAATATATATTAAAAATACAAGGACCCGTAGGACTTAGACTATGGAGTGAATTTACAACCTCCGAGTATAAAAACTCTCCTTATATAGGTGCTAGAATAGAATTTGTAAAAAATTGGTTAGAAAGAGAATGTGTAAGCATAGGAGAAAGAAGTCAGATAAAGAAACAAGACATAAATCAACAACTTTGTAGAAAATTACATATAGGAGAAAATCTAGATATAGGATGCAGAGAATATAAGTTTAGAAAACCTAAGAGATATAATAAATTGAACCTTTTATAAAAAACGACCATATCAGAAAAGGTATAAAAAACCTGGAAAGTTTTGGATAAAAAGAAAAAGAACCTCAGAAAGAAAAAGACAGTGTAAATGTTATTTGTGTGGTCAGGAAGGCCATATAAGACCTGAATGTCCTGAACTTAAAAAACCATTAAATGAACGAAATAGAAAAACCCAAGTAAAAATAAACCTAATAAATGAGTATCAGCTAGATAGTGAAGAAGAAGAACTTATCAGTGAATTAGACTTTGAAAGTGAAAATTCAAGTGTATATAGTGTAGAAGATAGTGAAAATGAAAAAGAAGAAATTTGTCTGATTATTGAAAAAGAGGAAAATCAAGCTAAGAAAACCCCTTTAAATTTAGAAAACCTTGTACAACCTTTAGAAAGTAAAATAAAACCTTATAATATATGGAAAGATTTACAAATAATAATCAAAGGAAAAATTTCAAAAGAAGAAGAAGATAGTAGTTCAAAACCTAAGGAGACAGAAGAACCAAAAAGTCCTGTAAAAGAACCAATGAATCCTGAAAAAATAACCATACAAACAATAGAACAAGTAAATATGGCAAATAAAGTTAAATCTATTATTTTTCCAACAACAATTAAATTAAAAACCATAGAATTAAAGGTAGATGCAATGTTAGATACTGGAGCCAGTAAAAACCTTTTATTTGAAACCTTAGTACCTCAAGAAGATCAGCAAACATTAGTTCAACCAGTAGAATTAATCCAATACAATCAACAAAAACTAATACTAACCAAGTATATTTCAAACGTACCAATCATAATTAATAACATAACCTTAGTATTACCCCAAACTTATCTTGTACCTACTATAAGTTTATATCCTTTTATTTTAGGTTTAAATTTTGTACATTCTTTACAAGGAGGGATAACAATACAAAATAACCAAGTTAGTTTTCATCCTAAAACCACAACAATTGTCTATACAAACATGGAAAATGTATTAAATAAAAATCATAATGTAACATCTCATCAAATTAGCAAAGTGGAGGCACAAAAGGATAGCATAATTAATGACTACTCAGAACAATTAAGAAATGCAAATAGATTAAAAAACCTTATATTAGAAGCAGAAAAAATAGGAATTATAGGAGAAGACCCACAAAAACATTGGAATAAAAATAAAACAACCTGTAAAATACCAATTAAAAACCCAGATTTAACAATAAAAACTGTGGATATAGCATGCAATCTTATAGATACAAAGGAATTCAAAATTCAAATAGAAGAACTGTTACAGAATAACCTCATAAAACCAAGTTTCAGTCCCCATAGATCCTCAGCCTTTTTAGTTAGGAACCATAATGAAGAAAAACGAGGAAAAGCTAGGATGGTTATTAATTATAAAAGATTGAATGATAATACATATGATGATGCCTATAAAATTTCGAACAAAGATTCTTTAATTAATTCTATTCAAGGATGTAAATATTTTTCTCAGTTAGACTGTAAAAGTGGATTTTGGCAAATCAGATTAGAAGAGGATAGTAAACCATGGACAACGTTTTCATGTCCTTGTGGATTATATGAATGGAATGTAATGCCATTTGGACTAAAAAATGCTCATCAGATATTCCAACGAATGATGGATAATATTTTTGGAAAATATTCTTTTGTTCTTGTATATATTGATGATATTCTTGTCTTTTCATATACTCTTCAAGAACACATAAAGCATTTAGAATTGATTTTTGAAAAATTAATTAGTCATGGATTAATAGTAAGTAAAAAGAAATTGAAATTATTTAAGACTCAAATAGAATTTTTAGGATTAGAACTAGAGGATGGACAAATAAAATTACAAGAACATATAGTGCAAAAAATAAATAATTTTCCAGACAAACTCGAAGACTTAAAAACCCTTCAAAGTTTTTTAGGATTATTAAATTATGCTAGGCCATATATTAAAAACCTTAGTAGATTAGCTGGACCCCTTTATAGTAAAACAAAAAACACAGGGCAGAGATATTTTAACCAAGAAGATATTAAACTTATACAGAAAATAAAAGAACTTGTGAAACATCTCCCAACCTTACATTTACCCTTAGAAAATGAATATAAAATAGTCCAAACTGATGCTAGTCAAACAGGATGGGGAGGTATACTTTTAGCAGTAACTAATATAGGAGAAGAAAAACTTTGTAGATATTGTAGTGGAACTTTTAATGATTATCAAAAGAACCTTAGCTCTACAGACTTAGAAATTGAAGCAATAATATTAGTCTTAGAAAAATTTCAATTATTTTTGAACCAAGAACAATTTACTTTAAGAACTGATTGTGAGAATATTAAAAAATTATTTGAAAACAAAAATTCTTCAAAACTGTCCACCAAAAGATGGATAAAGTTTCAAAACTCTTTAATTGGTTTCAAACCTAAATTTGAACATATTAAAGGAAAAGATAATATATTAGCAGACTGGTTAAGTAGACAAATAATTAATAATGTCGATAATACTAATGATTGATTTCATGATTACAGGAACATGGCTCAAAGAAAACCTACGAAAGCTAGAACCTTTCAATATGGAACCATATGCCTAAACGAAGTATTGAATCCAAACCTAAGGTTTAACTCTTTATTTTCTCAAAACCTTTTTGAAGAACATAAGGTTATTGTAGATAATTTTTGGTCTTTAAAACCACAAAGTTTTCCGAACCAAAATTTAGAATACGTGATTACTACCCAAAAAGTGCTATTTTACACCTTTAATGCATTATGTTTTAAGCACTTTTGTGTAGTAGTTCTCCATCTTTAGTCCAATTAGCATGTTAAGGACCTAGCAATGTCTTCTAATCATATTTGTGGCTAGTTTTAATGTTTTGACAGCTTTTTGGATCGTTAAAACAAGTCAAGCAAAGGAGAAAACCAAAGAGAAGCAAAGTGAAGAAAAATCAAAATGTAGCAGCTGCAGTCTTCTTTCGCACTTTTGGAGCACTTCCCGAAGTCCAATTTTTACATGCTATATACCATTTTAAAGCTCTTGAAGTCAAGAATCCAACGCTTCAAACCGTGCACGATTTGGAGCTGAAATGAGGAAGATATGGCCTTCGGAAGCAAACTGCTCCAGGTTATGCGAAAATTTCGCATTCCACAAGAGGTTATGCGAATTTCGCATTCAGTTCGCATTCAGTTCGCATAACCCATGCGTGTTGCGAATTTTGCTCTGTTCTAGCCGACTCCACTTTAGATATTTTCCTTTGTATTTTGTGATGTAATTTCCTTTCTTATCCTTGTAACTAGCCAATCACAAGTTTTTCCTTTTGTAAAGACTATAAAAGGGGTGGAAATCACCTCTTGGATTATTGAATACGTATTACGTTTGACACTTAGAGTTTTTACAGAGCTCTTTCGTTTCTCTTTTCTCTTTGTTATTTTCTTTTTCTTGGAAGCCAAACAACCTCTGAGGATGTTTGCCCAGAGGATGAGAGGCTAAACTTCCGGTTTCTTGGAGTAAAGGAAGCTAGGTGAAAAGTCCAGATGAAATGGTGGAAAGCTCCCGTGCATTAAATTCAGGTAGTTGGAATTCATAAATGGCTTCTAAATCCAAAGTTTTGCTTTAAATCCCTTAGAATCACTTTGAATGACCAATACATGGTAAGCTTCAGGTCTTTATGGATGCTTATTGCTAGATCCATATTAGTCCATTAGTTACCATGTACGAGTCATTGGAAAGTGATTCAAGGTGAAGACCCATAGTGTCTTAAGCCATTAATGGACCTTGACTACCATTTCTATTGACCTTTTATGGATTAAATCTTCATTGTCAAACCTATACCGGTTCGGGAAATAACTATAGGTTAAATCCCCAATGCGAGGAGAAAAATCCGGAATTTTCCACTTTCTATTCTGAACTTGATCCTAGCAACCCTTAGCTCCGGGAAACTTTCTTTCTTCCATTTTCAATTAGTTTATGTTAGTTTAGTTTCAAACACTTTCAAAACAAATTTTATTTTCTTTTAAACTTTAAGTTTTTGATTAAGGAAATCATTAAATACAATCTCTAATTTTAAGTATATCACTGGTAGAATGAAAACCCATCCCAGAGTTCGACCCTAGAGCCACTATACTATAGTAGCTTTGCTACGTTAGTATGAGGTCATAGGTTTTATAAATGATTTTGATTAAATGACCCATTTGGAGTTACAAGCGAATCAAAATGGCGCCGTTGCCGGGGATGGTGCCACTTTACAGTGATGCAACCTTTTAGAGGCTACTTGTGATTTCCATCACAAGTTTGGTGAATTCCTTTTTCACTAACTTCATTTCCTTTCATTTTATTTTTGTTAGGTTTATTTTCATTTTCTTTCTAACCTTAACTTTTTTCTAGGTTCTTTTGTTTTTGTTGTTTTTGTTTTATTTCAGGTAAGTAGTAACTTTTGCATGCCCTATTGGATTCGGGACCAAGAGGGAAGATTAGTAAGGATTGAGAATCCTCAAGACACAGAGTTGGATATTTGTGTTAACATCATGGACCCTCCACCAGAGGATCAGAATTCTCAACAAGGTCAAGGGGGTAATCCCAATGCATATTTATCCATGAGGGATAGAATGCATCCACCAAGGATGAGTGCACCCTCATGCATCCTGCCTCCTCTTGAGCAGCTGGTTATAAGGCCCCATATTGTGCCCCTTCTACCAACTTTCCATGGAATGGAGAGTGAGAATCCATATGCCCACATCAAGGAGTTTGAGGAGGTGTGCAATACCTTTAGAGAGGGAGGAGCTTCAATAGACTTGATGAGACTCAAGCTATTTCCTTTTACTTTGAAGGACAAGGCAAAAATATGGCTAAATTCTTTAAGGCCAAGGAGCATAAGGAATTGGGTTGATCTTCAGGCCGAATTTTTGAAGAAATTTTTCCCCACCCATAGGACCAATGGGTTGAAGAGACAAATCTCAAACTTTTCTGCTAAAGAAAATGAGAAGTTCCATGAATGTTGGGAAAGGTATATGGAGGCCATCAATGCTTGTCCTCATCATGGCTTTGATACATGGCTCTTGGTGAGCTATTTTTATGATGGAATGTCTTCCTCCATGAAGCAAATTCTTGAAACCATGTGTGGGGGAGATTTTATGAGCAAGAATCCGGAAGAAGCCATGGACTTTTTAAGTTATGTGTCTGAGGTGTCAAGAGGATGGGATGAACCCAACTCAAGAGAGAAAGGGAAGTTTCCCTCTCAACCAACCCAAAATCCAAAAGGTGGAATGTATGTATTAAGTGAAGACATGGACATGAAAGCTAAGGTGGCAACAATAGCAAGGAGATTGGAAGAACTTGAGTTGAAAAAGATGCATGAAGTCCAAGCCATTTCCGAGACCCAAGCCCATGCCATGCCATGCACCATTTGCCAATCATGTGATCATGTGGTAGATGAGTGCCCAACCATGCCAGCTGTGAGGGAGATGTTAGGTGATCAAGCCAATGTTGTGGGGCAATTTAGGCCTAACAACAATGCACCTTATGGAAACACCTATAATTCAAGCTGGAGAAACCATCCAAATTTTTCTTGGAAACCAAGACCACCTCCATACCAACCACAAGCCCAAACCCAAGCACCTCAACAAACCTCTTCAGTGGAGCAAGCCATTGTGAACCTAAGTAAAGTCATGGGTGACTTTGTGGGTGAACAAAAGGCAATCAACTCCCAATTGCATCAAAAGATTGAAAATGTTGAGAGTTCTCAAATTAAGAGAATGGAGGGGATGCAAAATGATCTATCTCAGAAGATAGATAATATTCAATACTCCATCTCTAGGCTTACCAACCTCAACACTGTGAATGAGAGGGGAAAGTTTCCCTCTCAACCAAGCCAAAATCCCAAGAGTGTTCATGAAGTTGAAACCCAAGAGGGGGAGTCTTCAAAGTTGAGGGAGGTTAAAGCTGTGATCACTTTAAGGAGTGGAAAAGAGGTTGATCAACCCCTGCCTAAGGTGAGGCAAGATGAAGAACTCATGTCAAAGAAAACCTTGGTTGAAGAGAGCAATAACCAAGAAGAGAAGAGTGGGAAGAAAAGTGCGTCCAAATCAAGCATTGAAGAAGAGCCAAGGATAGTGATTAAAGAGGATATGATGAAGAAACATATGCCTCCCCCTTTTCCTCAAGCTTTACATGGAAAGAAGGAAATCAAGAATTCATCAGAAATTCTTGAAGTCTTGAGACAAGTGAAGGTGAATATACCCTTACTTGATATGATCAAGCAAGTCCCCACATATGCAAAGTTTCTAAAGGACTTGTGCACGGTCAAGAGAGGGTTACATGTGACAAAGAATGCATTCCTCACTGAGCAAGTAAGTGCTATCATTCAGAGTAAGTCACCAGTTAAGTATAAAGATCCGGGATGCCCCACCATTTCAGTCAACATTGGAGGGACACATGTGGAGAAAGCTTTACTAGACTTGGGGGCAAGTGTGAATTTGCTCCCATACTCTGTGTACAAGCAACTGGGACTTGGAGGATTGAAGCCCACAGCCATCACTCTCTCCTTAGCTGACAGGTCAGTCAAAATCCCAAGGGGGGTGATAGAGGATGTTCTAGTTCAAGTGGACAAATTCTACTATCCTGTGGATTTTGTTGTGCTTGATACTGATCCCATTGTGAAGGAAGCAAACTATGTACCAATCATCCTTGGGAGACCTTTCCTAGCTACCTCCAATGCCATCATCAATTGTAGAAATGGGGTGATGCAGCTCACATTTGGGAATATGACCTTGGAATTAAACATATTCCACCTATGCAAGAGGCATCTTCACCCAGAAGAAGAGGAAGGATTGGAGGAGGTGTGCTTGATCAACACCTTGGTTGAAGAGCATTGTGACAAGAATTTACAAGAGAGCTTGAGTGAAAGCCTTGAAATGTTTGAAGAAGGGTTACCTGAACCCTCTGATGTTCTAGCCATCATGTCTCCTTGGAGGAGACGGGAAGAGATCTTACCACTGTTCAACCAGGAAGACTCACAAGAAGCAACTGTGGAGGACCCTCCAAAGCTTGTTTTGAAGCCGCTTCCTGTTGATTTGAAATATGCATATTTGGAGGAAAATGAGAAATGTCCAGTGGTAGTTTCTTCAACTCTTACTAGTGATCAAGAGGATAATCTTTTGGGAGTCCTCAGGAAATGCAAGAAAGCCATTGGATGGCAAATTTCTGATCTGAAAGGGATTAGCCCTTTGGTATGCACCCACCATATCTATATGGAAGATGATGCAAAACCAGTGAGACAGCCCCAAAGGAGGTTGAATCCGCACATGCAAGAGGTGGTGAGGGGTGAAGTTCTGAAGCTACTCCAGGCTGGGATCATATATCCCATTTCTGATAGTTTGTGGGTGAGCCCCACCCAAGTAGTCCCAAAGAAATCTGGAATCACTGTGGTCCAGAATGAAAAAGGGGAGGAAGTCTCTACACGTCCTACCTCAGCATGGAGGGTGTGTATAGACTACAGGAGGTTGAATTCAGTGACTAGGAAGGACCATTTCCCATTGCCTTTCATGGACCAAGTCCTTGAGAGAGTCTCAGGACATCCTTTCTATTGTTTTCTGGATGGGTACTCGGGGTACTTCCAAATAGAGATTGATTTGGAAGATCAAGAAAAGACAACCTTCACTTGCCCCTTTGGTACTTTTGCGTATAGGAGAATGCCCTTTGGTCTATGTAATGCTCCTGCAACTTTCCAAAGATGTATGCTGAGCATCTTCAGTGATATGGTGGAGCGCATCATGGAAGTCTTCATGGATGACATCACTGTTTATGGAAGTTCTTATGAGGAGTGTTTGTTGCATTTAGAAGCTGTTCTCCAAAGATGTATTGAGAAAGACCTAGTGCTAAATTGGGAGAAGTGCCATTTTATGGTACAACAAGGGATTGTCTTAGGACATATCATCTCCAAGAAGGGCATTGAGGTAGATAAGGCAAAGGTGGAGCTAATTGTTAAGTTGCCACCTCCCACAAATGTTAAAGGAATTAGGCAATTCTTAGGACATGCCGGGTTCTATAGGAGGTTCATTAAGGATTTCTCAAAAATCTCAAAGCCTCTTTGTGAACTCTTGGTAAAAGATGCCAAGTTTGTGTGGGATGAGAAGTGTCAGAAGAGTTTTGAGGAACTGAAGCAATTCCTCACAACTGCACCAATAGTGAGAGCCCCAAATTGGAAGTTACCTTTTGAGGTAATGTGTGATGCAAGTGACCTTGCTATGGGGGCTGTCTTGGGGCAAAGAGAAGATGGAAAGCCCTATGTGATTTATTATGCTAGCAAAACTTTGAACGAGGCTCAAAGGAACTACACAACTACTGAGAAGGAGTTGTTGGCGGTAGTTTTTGCCTTGGATAAGTTTCGTGCTTATTTGGTAGGGTCTTCTATAGTGGTGTTCACTGACCATTCCGCCTTGAAGTACTTGCTAACCAAGCAAGATGCCAAGGCAAGATTGATAAGATGGATCCTTTTGCTCCAAGAATTCAATCTCCAAATCCGGGATAAAAAAGGGGTAGAAAATGTGGTAGCAGACCACTTGTCAAGACTTGTGATATCACATGACTCACATAGTCTGCCTATCAATGATGACTTCCCTGAGGAGTCTCTCATGTCAATAGAGGTAGCTCCATGGTATTCTCACATTGCAAATTTCTTGGTTACTGGAGAAGTACCAAGTGAGTGGAGTGCCCAAGATAAGAGGCATTTCTTTGCTAAGATCCATGCCTATTATTGGGAGGAGCCTTTTCTCTTCAAATATTGTGCGGATCAAATCATAAGGAAATGTGTTCCTGAACAAGAGCAATTAGGAATTCTTTCCCATTGCCATGATAATGCATGTGGAGGTCATTTTGCCTCCCAGAAAACAGCAATGAAAGTGATCCAATCAGGTTTTTGGTGGCCCTCTCTTTTCAAGGATGCCCACTCTATGTGCAAGGGATGTGATCGGTGTCAAAGGCTTGGTAAGCTAACACGCCGAAATATGATGCCCTTGAATCCTATCTTGATAGTGGATGTCTTTGATGTTTGGGGGATAGATTTCATGGGACCATTTCCAATGTCGTTTGGACATTCCTACATTTTGGTGGGAGTGGATTATGTCTCTAAGTGGGTAGAAGCAATCCCATGTAGGAGCAATGATCATAAGGTGGTTCTTAAATTCCTCAAGGACAACATCTTTGCAAGATTTGGAGTGCCTAAGGCCATTATCAGTGATGGAGGAACCCATTTTTGCAATAAACCTTTTGAGACTCTTCTAGCCAAGTATGGGGTTAAGCACAAGGTAGCTACACCTTATCACCCTCAAACAAGTGGCCAAGTTGAGTTAGCCAACCGGGAAATCAAGAATATACTGATGAAGGTGGTGAATGTGAATAGGAAGGATTGGTCTATTAAGCTCCTGGATTCCTTATGGGCTTATAGGACCGCTTACAAGACCATTCTTGGAATGTCTCCTTATCGCCTTGTTTATGGCAAAGCGTGTCATCTTCCAGTGGAGATTGAATATAAAGCATGGTGGGCAATCAAGAAGCTCAACATGGATTTGACAAGAGCCGGGTTGAAGAGATGTTTGGATTTAAATGAGTTGGAGGAAATGAGGAATGATGCTTACCTCAATTCAAAAATTGCAAAAGAGAGGTTGAAGAAATGGCATGATCAATTGGTAAATCAAAAGAATTTTGCCAAGGGACAAAGAGTCTTGCTTTATGACTCTAAGCTTCATCTTTTTCCGGGAAAATTGAAATCAAGGTGGACGGGTCCTTTCATAATTCATGATGTGCAATCAAATGGAGTAGTGGAACTACTCAACTTCAATAGCACTCGAACTTTCAAAGTGAATGGGCATCGTCTCAAGCCCTATTTAGAATCATTTTCCCGAGACAAGGAGGAATTCATCCTCCTTGATCCGCCTCCAACATGAAAATACTTGGTTTATGGATGAACTTAGTCTTTTCAAAGACTAAAAAGTTCATCCTCTTTTTGTTTTCTTTTAAGTTGATTTTAATTTAATCTAGTTTTTTCTTGTGTTTTTTTCATGTTTTGATTTTTATTTTTGACTTTAATGTCGTTCTAATGTGTTTTGAATTGGTTTTTTGTGTTAACATTCAGGTGGGAAAGCTTGAAGAATGAAGTCATGGTGAAAGCAAGGCAAAACAGGGGAGAAAAAACCAAGTCTCAGCCATTTTCGCATAACCTCTTGTGTAATGCGAAATTTTCGCATAACATACCCCTTATGCGAAAATGCTTTTGTGGCAATTTCCAAAAAAACATGCTCTCGGTCCCTTCCCAAAATCCCTTATGCGAATTTCACAGGAATGCGAACCATATGCCAACCATATGCGAATTCGTTTTTGAGGCAAATTTGAAAAACCATGCTCTCTGTCAAGGTTCTCACAGGAATGCGAAATTTTCGCATAACATAAGGGGTAATGCGAAATTCGCATTTCCTCTTTAAAGACCGTGTCCTCCTCTTCCCATGCTCAATTTCTTCTTCATTTCTCATACAACCTCTCTTCCAATCACCAAATCCCTTCCTTAAGTTTCTTTTCTTCATCATTCCCCACTCTCATCACCACCATAGCAGCCCATCTCCATAACTCCACCTCATAGCCGCGGCAGTCACTATTCATCACCGTCCACCCCTTCAATTTTCAGCTCTTTCCACCATCAAAAACCTTCCAATTCCTCACTCAACACTCTAAATCCATCCCTCAATCAATTTCAGCCCTGTACTTACCAATCCAAAACCTCAAGCTAAGCATTCAGGCCACATTTTCTTCAAAGAGAATCCATGGCCGCCGGGTAGAGGAGCTCCAATTTTCAAAATTTCTTCATGAAAAAGCTCCAATTTCCAAGCCTATTCACTATGAAAAATCCTTTTCTTACCTTAGCCAACATTTCCCACCCTCAAAAGCCAAAAATTTCCACAATTTGAAGGAGCTTCAAAACATCAAGTGGGCGTGTGAATAGTGCAAATGCGAAAATTTCGCATTCCACCATGTGAATAGTGCAAATGCGAATTTCGCATTCAGTTCGCATAACCCTACCTGGTGCGAATTTTTCACTTTTTCCATCTCTGCCCTCCCAATCCAAAGCTTGTGAGCCTCATTTCATTACTTCATTATGCCTAAGACCCGAGGAGGACATACCTCAGCTCCCCAGAGCAGTGAGAGAGCCGCCCCTGTGCGGGCCCCACTAGATGCGCCGCCACATTTAGCTGATTCTGCCTCTCAGAGCAGATACCATACGAGGAGAGCATCTGTCACACCTGTGGCCCCTACTCAGATTACACCCCGGGGTCCTCCTACAAAGAAAGCCAAGACTTCAGGGCCAGGAGAGTCCTCTAGAGCACCTCGGGATTCACAGTCTTAGCCGCCATCCGCCAGGCGCCCTAGACCCAGTTCGCCCATTGAGGGCAACTCAGATTGCCGATCCAAGCATTTCATTGTCGAGTTCATATTTTGAGCCACCTACTTTGCGGCCAGCCCGACTGACTTGCGGGATTCATACGCCTACTTGGAGGTACCATCTTGTACCTTTATGAATCCGCCCCAGTTATTTTATCCTCTGAGTAGTTTTAGACTTTTACCAGTCTATGCTACTCTTGGCGTCCCGGTACCAGCCTCGTACTTTTTAACCATTGATGGACGCCAGGTATTTTGGGGGCTCGACAAGATTGCCGAGGCTTTCCAATAATCCCTTATGCACCCGCTGATTCCTTTATTTAAACGCTGGGTCCACTTCTGAGTGGGACATGGTTCGTAGCCTAATTTCGAATGGGGGACAATCTTCCCAAGGACCATTTTCAAGAGGAGCTTCCCCCCAGGGATGCCTTAGTTATGTGGTGCTTCGCACCAACCTTT
>JBAPGN010002972.1:23202-39596 GCA_037355405.1 Vitis amurensis
GATGTGCGAAATTTCGGCATAACCGCCTACTTGTGCGAATTTTTTCACTTTTTCCCATCTCGTGCCTCCCCCAATCCAAAGCTGTGGGGAGCCCTCAAATTTTCCATTTACTTTCATTATGGGCCCCCTAAGAACCCGAGGAGGGTAATACATAACCTCAGCTTTTCCCCAGAGCAAAGTGGAGAAGGAAGCTCACCCCCTGTGCGGGCCCCACTAGATGCGCGCCACATTTAGCTTATTCTGCCTCTCAAACCAGATACCCATACGAGGAGAGCATCTGCCACACCTGTGGCCCCTACTCAGATTCCACCTCGGGGTCTTCCTACAAAGAAAGCCAAGACTTCAGAGCCAGGAGAGTCCTCTAGAGCACCTCAGGATTCACAGTCTCAGCCGCCATCCACCAGACGCCCTAGACCCAGCTCACCCATTGAGGGCAACTCAGATTGCCGATCCAAAGCATTTCATGTCGAGGCATATTTTGAGCACACTATTTTGCGCCAACAGAATGACTTGCGGGATTCGTACAGCCTACTTGAGAGGTACCATCTTGTACCCTTTATGACTCCGCCCCAGTTCTCTTATCCTCGAGTAGTTTTAGACTTTTACCAGTCTATGACTACTCGTGGCGTCCCGGTACCAGCCTCGATACTTTTTACCATTGATGGACGCCAGGGTATTTTGGGGGCTCGACAGATTGCCGAGGCTTTCCATATCCCTTATGCACCAGCTGATCCTACTGCATTTAGACGTTGGGCCCCACTTTCTGAGTGGGACATGGTTCGTAGCCTATCTCGAGGGACATCTTCCCAGAGGACCATTTTCAGGAGGGAGCTTCCCCCAGGGATGCTCCTAGTTGATGTGGTGCTTCGCACCAACCTTTTTCCTCTTCAGCATACAGTACAGAGGCGAGGGGCCATTTTAGAGGCATTATTTCGTATCTCTGAGGGCTACTACTTTGGTCCTCATCATTTGATTATGGCCGCTCTCCTCCATTTTGAGGAGAAGGTGCATAAGCGGCGTCTTACGAGGGCGGCCTCCATTCAGTTACTTTTCCCTCGGCTGCTATGCCATGTTTTGGCACATATGGGTTTTCCTGCAGACCCTCAGGCTGAGCCCCGCCGCCATTGTCGAGAGAGCTTCTCTCTTGAACAATGGACTCAGTTATGGCTCCATCAGCATTCCCCAGAACTTCCCGAGCCAAGGGAAGTCCCTCCTGCTCCATCCACTTCAGCTCCCTCGGAGCCTGTACCAGAGGCAGCATCATCTGATGCCCCACTGCTGTTCCTCCTACCGCAGAGCCACCCATCACTATCCCTGGTTCAGAGTACCGTGCCTTGCTCGCTTCTTTTCAGACTCTGACCACTACTCAGACGGCCATTATGGAGCACATGGACCACTTCCAGATTCAGCAGGACCAGCACACTTTCATTCTCCGTGAGATTCAGCAGCACCTCGGTTTTGTGCCACCAGCTCCACCTGTAGCGGTGCCTTCCTCAGTTCCAGCAGAGGACCCCTCCTATCCACCAGAGGAGCCTACTACTTGATCATACGATCACTCCTTTCCCTTTTTTGTATCTATATTCTATGTTTTTGGATGTCTTATGTATTTTGGACCACTTTTATACTGGGATTGGATATATTCCATGTTTGTCTTGTATATTGTACTCTCTCAGTTATATAGACATCTTCCTTTTGTATATTTTAGCTATTCCTTTTATTTCCTCTAATCATCATTCTTATGATTTTCTTTTCTTATGCAACATGTGGTTTCTCCTCTCTATTCAGAGTACCTTACTATCAGGAGGTATCACTTCCTCCCTTTTATTACCATTTTCTTTTAGAACATTGGGGACAATGTTCATCCTAGTTGGGGGGAGAGTTGAGGAAGTAATTTGTTGAATTTTTTTGGTTAAGTTATTTTGCTAACAAATTTTTTTTGCAAACTCTCCTTGTTTTCTTAAGATAAATTCTCAAAAATAAATAGGAGAAATTAAATTCTTATCTTATTGCCATAGTCTTAGAGTTTGTATTATGCTTATTAAGCTGATAAATTGTTGAAGCTCCTTTTGATTTCAATCTTAAGTCTTCCACTCTAATATTTTCACACACTGAACACATTAGATTTCAGTTATAAGATGGAAAACTTTTTCACCCCCTAAACTTAGGAAATTTTTGACTTGGTGCAATTGACCTCACTCTATTAGTGTTGGGACACCTTATAAAAGGCCAAAGTGTCTTATGAAAAATTTTGCTTCACTTGCTTTGAAACCCGAGCAAGGTCCGAGGGGTATATGGTGAAAATCTTTAAAACCTGGTGCCCTAAGCCTTCAATGGTTGGGAGCCACCTACCTCACTGCTCGTTACATGGGTGGATGGGTGGAGTATATATGAGTGTAATTTAAAAAAAAAAAAAAAAAAAAGAGGTGCGTTCTTAGCCTTCTATATATGAGTTAGTGTTGCTAAAGTTAGAGAAAAACCTTAGTTGGGGGGAGAATATAGTTTGACACACTATAACTAGAAACTAAGCATTTTAACACTTAGATTTTTGTGGAAGATTAAGAGTTGGTCCTTTGGGAGTGGAAATTATTTTGATACTCAAATTTGCATAATGCCCGCTCTTTGAATGTTGTGATAGGTAAGTTATTTGATGACTCTTGTTGATGATTGAGTTTTATATCCTTGACTTGCCACGAGAGAGTTTGATCCAATCATGCCACTTGGTTATTTTTTGGAGTGATCAGCACGATTTTGTAAATTATTATATTATCTATTTTTCTTTATTTTTCTTTCCTTCATTGCTCAGGGACTAGCAATGTGTCAGTTGGGGGGAGTGATTACTACCCAAAAAGTGCTATTTTACACCTTTAATGCATTATGTTTTAAGCACTTTTGTGTAGTAGTTCTCCATCTTTAGTCCAATTGGCATGTTAAGGACCTAGAAATGTCTTCTAATCATATTTGTGGCTAGTTTTAATGTTTTGACAGCTTTTTGGATCATTAAGACAAGTCAAGCAAAGGAGAGAAGCAAAGAGAAGCAAAGTGAAAAAAAAATCAAAATGTAGCAGCTGCAATCTTCTTTCGCACTTTTGGAGCACTTCCCGAAGTCCATTTTTTACATGCTATATACCATTTCAAAGCTCTAGAAGTCAAGAATCCAACGCTTCAAACTGTGCATGATTTGGAGCTGAAATGAGGAAGATATGGCCTTCGGAAGAAAACTGCTCCAGGTTATGCGAAAATTTCGCATTCCACAAGGTGTTATGCGAAATTCGCATAACATTCGCATAACCCATGCGTGTTGCGAATTTTGCTCTATTTTAGCCGACTCCACTTTAGATATTTTCCTTTGTATTTTGTGATGTAATTTCCTTTCTTATCCTTGTAACTAACCAATCACAAGCTTTTGCTTTTGTAAAGACTTTATAAGGGGTGGAAATCACCTCTTGGATGATGTAGAATACGTATTACGTTTGACACTTAGAATTTTTACAGAGCTCTCTCGTTTCTCTTTTCTCTTTATTATTTTCTTTTTCTTGGAAGCCAAACAACCTCTAAGGATGTTTACCCGGAGGATGAGAGGCTAAACTTTCGGTTTCTTGGAGTAAAGGAAGCTAGGTGAAAAGTCCAGATGAAAAGGTGGAAGCTTCCATTGCATTAAATTCAGGTAGTTGGAATTCATAAATGGCTTCTAAATCCAAAGTTTTGCTTTAAACCCCTTAGAATCACTTTGAATGACCAATACATGGTAAGCTTTAGGTCTTTATGGATGCTTATTGCTAGATCCATATTAGTCTATTAGTTATCATGTACGAGTCATTGGAAAGTGATTCAAGGTGAGACCCATAGTGTCTTAAGCCATTAATGGACCTTGACTACCATTTCTATTTGACCTTTTTATGGATTAAATCTTCATTGTCAAACCTATACCGGTTCGGGAAATAACTATAGGTTAAATCCCCAATGCGAGGAGAAAAATCCGGAATTTTCCACTTTCTATTCTGAACTTGATCCTAGCAACCCTTAGCTCCGGGAGACTTTCTTTCTTCCATTTTTAATTAGTTTATGTTAGTTTAGTTTCAAACACTTTCAAAACAAATTTTATTTTCTTTTAAACTTTAAGTTTTTTATTAAGGAAATCATTAAATACAATTTCTAATTTTGAGTATATCACTGGTAGAATGAAAACCCATCCCAGAGTCCGACCCTAGAGCCACTATACTATAGTAGCTTTGCTACGTTAGTATGAGGTCATAGGTTTTATAAATGTTTTTGATTAAATGACCCATTTGGAGTTACACGCGAATCAATGGTCCCGTTGGAGCATTTATGAGATTTTGTAATTTACTCAAATAATTTGGGGCAACTTTAAACTGCCGACAAAGGCATTTATTTAGGCATATAATTTTTATCATCCCACCAAATGTCCCTCTACTAGTAGAAATTTTGAAATAGTATTATGTAACTGGGGTGCAAGTTGCAGAGGCTATTTGAGTATTAGGCACAAATAACACCAAATTGTTAAATCTAAATATCATTATAAATGATTTGTCCATGTGTGACAAAGACCACTGACTGCATACATTTTACATGCGTACGTTATTATGGTTGCAACAATAAACAAAATAAAAGGAAGTCATGTTACATCATTTAATAAATGTCATAAAAAATGCAAAAAAACAAAAACAAAAAAAGCAAAAACAAAAATTAAAACCTTATAAAGGATATATATTTGCATGGAGAATAAATATCTAATTCAATAAATTTACATAAAAATTATTTTTACTTTTCACAAAATTTTTAATGGTGCCTATTGTCTTAGGATTTTCTTTCAAGTTGCTTGTAGATGGGAATGGGCCTAGATAGAATTAAAAGAAAAATAAAAGAATTAAAATAAAAAAATGAGAAGTGAGATTTTCAATATTTACTAATATAACCTTGATAGATTTATTAATAAAATTAGATTGACTTATAAATTATTTGTCAAGATAGCTTTTACCAACCTTGACATAAAAATATTTTAACTCTATATATTGACTTATAATTTTTCTATCAAGATTGTATTACTATAAATTAAAGAAAATTTTAGCAAATTCTACATATGTCATTATTGCCTTTATTTAGATACCTTTACATATGAATATATTAGTTTTATATTGACTTATAAATTCTCTATCAAGGTTGCATCGTCATAAGTCATGGAATAATCACTGGAATTCATATATGTCATTATTTCTTTTAACTAAGTTTTATATGTCATAGTTGCCCATTTAAATAAAAGATATTGACATATACTACTTTAAGTAAAGATAATATATGTTAACAATGACCCTTTTTCTTGTAGTGTCAGAAGGCCACCACAGATGCATCAGCTCCACAGGACCTTACCATTATTTGATCATCTCTTTAATTTTTGTCTTTACATATTATATTGGTATACATAATTCCATGTTTTGATGTCTTATATTCTGGGATTGGATGTATTACTGATGATACATCATATATAGAAATCATTTTTTGTGTAAACTTGGCATTTTTCTATTTCCTCTACTCACTAACTCTTATGTTTTTTTTGAAACATGTGGTTTCTCCCATACGACTCAGACTCCATGTCACTCAGGAGGTACCACTTCTTCCCTATTTTTCAATCGCTTTGTCACATTGAGGACAATGTTCAGCTTGGTTGGGGGGAGAGTTGAGGAAGGAAGTTTTTGTTATTAATGCTAAGTTATTTTGGTAATTTTGTTGCTTTTTGCTTAATTTTTAAATTTTTTATAGTTTTTATTCTACTCTCCATGGTTATTAAGGAAAAATTTTCAAAATGAAAAGAGAGAAATTGAATTTTTGTCTTTTTACTTGACTTAGATTTTGTATTATGCTCACTAAAGTTGATGAATTGTTGAAACTTCTATTGAATTCAACTTTAGTTCTTCCACTTTAAGCTATTCACACACTGTGCCTTAGGAAAGTTTTAGACTTGGTGCCTTTGACCTCATTTAATAGTGTTGGGACACCTTGTAAAAGGCCAATGAGCCTTTGGAAAAAAAAAAGAGAAAGAAAAATGTTTGCTTGCCTTGAAACCCGAGCAAGGTCTGAGGGGTATATGGTGAAAATCTTTAAAACCTGGTGCCCTAAGCCTTCATTGGTTGGGAGTCACCGACCTCAATGCTTGTTACAAGGGTGGATAGGTGGAGTTTAACATACTGTAGGTGCTTGGGTATTAAAAATATATTCTCAAAAGTTTGGGGTAAAATTCGAGGAGTTAGTGGTTGAAAGATCCTTAAAACTTGATGCCCTAAACCTTAATTGGTTGAGAGTCATCGATGGACCCCCATTACATGGACAATTTAGAAAAGAATACCTTTAAGCCTTGTACTCCTACAATAAAAAAAAATTGTGAAAAAAGAGGTGCGTTCTTAGCCTATTGGAGGTTGACCAGTTTGCTAAGCTTTGAAAAAGAACTAGGTTGGGGGGAGAGATTAGTTCAACATACTATATTCAGAAGCTAATAAATAACACTTAGATTTTTGTGGAAGGGTAAGGTTTGGCCCTTTGGGAGTGGAAACTCTTTTAAAGCTTAAATTTGCATAATGCCTTCTCTTTAAGAATTGTGATTAGACAAATTATTTGATAACTCTTGTTGAAGTTTGAGTTTTATTTCTTTAATGTTCCATGTGAGAGTTACATCATCATGCCGCTTGGAAATTGTTTTTTTTTTTATCAGCATGATGTTGTAAATTACAGTACTTTTTATTTTTATTTTTCTCTCCTTCATTGCTAAGGGACTAGCAATATGTCGGTTGGGGGGAGTGATTACTACTCAAAAAGTGATATTTCATAACTTGTAATTAACTCTTTTAAACACTTTTGAGTAGTAGTTATCACCTTTTAACCCAATTAACATATTAAGGACCCTTGCAATCAATTCTAATCAAAATTGTATTAAGTTTTGGTGTTTTGATAGCTTTTTGATCACCAAAGCAATCCAAGATTGAGAAGAGTTCTTTGGAATCCACCCAGATGCGCGCCGCCATTACACCCAGATGCGCGCCGCCATTTCTACCCGGATGCGCGCTGCCATTTCCACTCGGATGTCTCACATCCGGCACATTCCATCCGGATATTTGCATATCCGGATCATCTGATAGAGTCTACCCGGAGAGTTTCGCAGATATTTTGCACAGTGCTGCAGTGTTTTCTTGAAGCTTCCCGATATTTGCGACCGACACTTGGAGATTTTTGCTTTAGATATTTTAAGATATTTTGCTTTAGATATTTGTTGTCTAAATCTCCAAAATCTCCTTGTAACCCACCAATGATAGGATTCCTTAGTTATTAAGTTTGGAAAAATGGGTGAATAACCTCTTATATATAGTTTGTAATTTCCTTTACATCAGATATCGAATATATTATCGATCAATCCTTTGTACAGTTTTGGCAGGAAGTAAAATACAGAGCACTTGCTCTGCTTTTGTTTTCTCATTCTTTTTCTTTCTAGCCAAACAAACTCTGAGGATTTTTCCTCAGAGGATGAGAGGCTAGGCTCTTCGTCTCTTAGAGTAAGGAAAGCTGGGTAAGTTTCCACACGTATAAATTGGAAGTTTGGTTGTTTTAGTTTTTAATGAAGAGAAAGTGTGACCCGTTAATGGTTTTTATCTTTTTAGTTAACTTAAAATGCCTTTAAATCATCTGGGCCAACACTTGATAAGGCAAGTGATCTCCATCCATAGAGATGCACTAGTTTATCTCTTGCGAGCCTTTGGGAGGTGGTTTGAAGGTAGGATTTTCTAGAATAGCCAACACTTGGTAAGCTTTTGGACTCTACGGAGACATCCATTAGTTATCTCGTGCGAGCTTTTGACGGTTAATCCAAGGTTAAAGATAACCTTGAATGGTAAGTGCTAGGTGAGAGGTATGATCCATTGCAAGGTGCATCAGTGAGAGAGATTTAGTGTTTGAACCCATTAAAGGGAAGCATCTGTACAATACCAGTTTGGGAAATAAATGTTAAATCCCCAACGCGAGGAAAATAAACAAGTGGCTGGAACTGTCCTTTTTGTAAGGTGAATAACCATTGATGAAATTCACTACCATCTGTTTTTCCATTTTAAAGGATTAAAACTTGATTTGCTAAATCCATACCGGTTCAGGAAGCAAGCATCACCATAGTTGCAACCCCAACACGAGGAGCCTATCCTGAGATTTCCAATTTGCATAAGAGCCATAGCATAGCTATCCTATCTTTGAGAAACTTGTTTTTACACCCTTTCATTTTAGTCTTTAATGTTAGCTTAGATTAGTTTAAATCTTTCTAAAACATTTACATCTTCTTTTAAAGCTAACATCCATAAGAAAATCACCTATTTTCCTAATTTGAATATCACTAGTGTTTGCGAAAACCCTTCCCAGTGAACGATCCTAGAACCACTATGCTATAGTAGCTTGGCTACTTTAGTAATAGTATTTAAGGTATAAATTTTGTTGATACGCCTTTAAAGCTAAGCTACCATAAGTCACATCACTTTGTAAGTAAAATCAGTTACTATTTTTGGTTAGTTTAAAACCAAACCTTTTTCATTCAAACATCTTTATGTTTTCTTTTAGAGCTAACCTTGAAATGAAAAGGCACCAATTCCGTCTTGAATTAATATCAATTGTGAAGTGAAAACCCATCCCAGTGATTGATCCTAGAGCCACTATGCTATAGTAGCTTTGTCTTTGCTACCCTAGTTCATGGTGTAATAGGTTATAAATTTTGTTGATTACTCCCGCAATCAAGGATACCAGCTGGACTCGAATCAGCTGAGACACTGACTGGGCATGAATCACTAAACTAAGAAGTGGCTCTGAACACCTAAGTTGGAGAAGTGATGGTGGCTTTGAAAACCTGAAACGTGGAGAGAGAGAGTGGCTCTGAATTCTTGAGTTGGAGAAGTGGCTCTGAAGCTCTATGGCTTTGAACGCCTATCTAAGACAAAGGCTTTAAACGCATATGAAAGAAAATAGGATTAAGCAAGGTGGCTCTGAACACCTATAAAAGGAAATGGTGGCTCTGAAAACCTATGGGAGGAATGGCTTTGAAGCCCTATGGATTTGAATGCCAATGTGAGAGTGGTGGTCGCTCTGAACACCTATGAAGAAAAATGGTGGCTCTGAATGCCTATGAAAATGGTGACTCTGAATGTCAATGCGAAAAAGTGGTGGCTCTGAACGCCTATAAGGGGAATGACTCTGAAGGCCTATGAAAATGGTGGCTTTAAATGCTTAAAACTGTAGAGGTGGCTCTGAATGCCTAACTAAGGAAGATGGTTTTGAACGCCTACGAGGGAAATAACTCTAAACACCCATGAAAATGATGGCTCTGAATGCCTATTAGAGGAATGGCTCTGAAGGCCTATGGTTTTGAATGCCTATTTGAGACAGTGGCTTTGAACGCCTGTGGCTTTGAACGCATATAAAGGAAAGTGATGGTACTGAATGCCTAAACTAGAATAGATGGATCTAAACGCCTAAAACTGGAAATGACGACTTTGAACGCTTAAACTAGAAGAGATGGCTCTGAACCCTAAAACCGAAATAAATGGCTTTGAACGCCTAAAACTGAAAAAGACGACTTTGAACGCCTAAAATTGGAAGAGATGGCTCTGAATGCTTAAGCTAAAAGAAATGGCTCTGAACACTTAAGCTAAAAGAAATGGCTCTGAACGCCTAAACTAGAGGAGATGGCTCTTAACACCTAAACTAGAAGGTGGCTCTGAATGCCTAAACTAGAGAAATGACTCTAAATGCTTAAATTGAGCAAGGTGGCTTTGAATGCCTAATCTAAAGAAAGTGCCTCTGAATGCCTAAAACTAGAAGAGATGCCTCTGAAAGCCTAAAATCGTGGCACTACATGTCTAAACTAAAACAGATGGCTCTGAATGCCTAAACTAGAAGAGATGGCTCTGAACGCTTAAAACTACAAGGCGCCTCCAAATGCCTAAATTGAGAAGTGGCTCTGAACGTCTAAGTTTGAGAAGTGATGGTGGCTTTGAAAACCTAAAACATGGAGAGAGAGTGGCTCTGAATTCATGAGTTGGAGAAGTGGCTCTAAAGGTTTATGGCTCTGAATGCCTATCTAAGACAAAGACTTTGAACGCCTATGAAAGAAAATGGAATTGAGCACGATGGCTCTGAACACCTATAAAAGGAAATAGTGGCTTTGACAACCTATGGGAGGAATGGCTTTGAAGGCTTGTGGCTTTGAGTGCCTATGGGAGGAATGGCTTTGAAGCCCTGTGGCTTTGAATGCCAATGTGAGAGTGGTGGTGGCTCTGAACACCTATGAAGAAAAATGGTGGCTCTGAACGTTTATGAAAATGGTGACTCTGAACGCCAATGCGAGAAAGTCGTGGCTCTGAATGCCTATAAGGGGAATGACTCTGAAGGCTATGAAAATGGTGGCTTTAAATGCTTAAAACTGTAGAGTTGGCCCTGAATGCCTAACTGAGGAAGATGGCTTTGAACACTTACGAGGGAAATCACTCTGAACACCCATGAAAATGATGGCTCTGGATGCCTATTGGAGGAATGGCTCTGAAGGCCTATGGTTTTGAATGCCTATTTGAGACAGTGGCTTTGAACGCTTGTGGCTTTGAATGCATATAAAGGAAAGTGAAGGTTCTAAATGCCTAAACTAGAATAGATGGATCTAAACGCCTAAAACTGGAAAGGATGACTTTGAACGCCTAAACTAGAAGAGATGGCTCTGAACCCTAAAACCGAAATAAATGGCTCTGAACGCCTAAAACTAAAAAAGACGACTTTGAATGCCTAAAATTGGAAGAGATGGCTTTGAACGCTTAAGCTGAAAGAGATGGCTCTGAACGGGTAAACTAGAAGAGATGGCTCTTAACACCTAAACTAGAAGGTGACTCTAAACGCCTAAACTGGAGAAGTGGCTCTAAACGCTTAAATTGAGCAAGGTGGCTTTGATTGCCTAAACTAAAGAAAGTTCCTCTAAATGCCTAAAACTAGAAGAGATGGCTTTGAACACCTAAAATCGTGGCACTACATGCCTAAACTAAAATAGATGGCTCTGAACACCTAAACTAAAAGAGATGACTCTAAACGCTAAAAACTGCAAGGTGGCTCTGAATGCCTATGAAGGAAAATGGTGGCTCTAAATGCCTAAACTGAGAAGTGGCTTTGAACGTCTAAGTTGGAGAAGTGATGGTGGCTTTGAAAAACTGAAACATGGAGAGAGAGTGGCTCTGAATTCTTGAGTTGGAGAAGTGGCTCTGAAGGTTTATGGCTCTAAACGCCTATCTGAGACAAAGGCTTTGAACGCCTACGAAATAAAATAGAATTGAGCAAGGTAGCTCTGAACGCCTATAAAAGGAAATGGTGGCTCTGAAAACCTATGGGAGGAATAGCTTTGAAGGCTTGTGGCTTTGAATGCCTGTGGGAGGAATGGCTTTGAAGCCCTGTGGCTTTAAAGCCCTATGGCTTTGAATGCCAATATGAGAGTGGTGGTGGCTCTGAACACCTATGAAGAAAAATGGTGGCTCTGAACGCCTAAGTTGGAGAATTGATGGTGGCTTTGAAAGCCTGAAACGTAGAAAGAGAGTGGCTCTGAACGCTTGAGTTAGAGAAGTGGCTCTAAAGGCCTATGGCTTTGAACGCCTACCTAAGATGATGGCTTTGAACACCTATGAAAGAAATTGGAACTGAGCAAAGTAGCTCTGAACGCTATAAAAGGAAATGGTGGCTCTAAATGCCTAAAACTGTAGAAGTGGCTCTGGATGCCTATGAAAGTGATGACTCTAAATGCTAATGTGAGAGTAGTGGTGGCTCTGAATGCTTATGAAGAAAAATGGTAGCTTTGAATGCCTAAGCTAGAGAAGTGGCTCTGAACACCTAAGTGAGAGAAATGGCTTTGAATGCCTAAATTGAGCAAGGTGGCTTTGAATGCCTATGAAAGAAATTATGGCTCTGAATACCTAACTAAAGAATGTGGCTCTAAATGCTTAAAATTGAGGCTCTAAACGCCCAAAACTAGAAGAGATAACTCTTAACACCTAAAACTATGGCTTTGAATGCCCAAATTGAAAGAAATGACTATGACGCCTAAGCTGGATCGAAGAGATGGATCTGAACGCCTATAAAGGAAAATGGTGGCTCTAAACGCCTAAATTGGAGAAGTGGCTCTGAACACCTAAGCTGAGTAAAGTGGAATTGAGCAAAGTGGCTCTGAAGGCCTAAGTGAGGAAGGTGGCTCTAAATGCTTAACTGAAGAATGTAGCTCTAAATGCTTAAACTATGGCTTTGAATGCCTAAACTGCGAAAATGGGTGGCTTTGAACGCCTAACTGAGGAATGTGGCTCTGAATGCCCAAACTGGAAAAGATGGCTTTGAACGCCTAAATTGAAAAAAATGGCTTCGAACACCTAAACTAAAAGAAGTGGTGTTGAACGCCTAAAATTGAAAAGATGGCTTTGAACACCTCAATTAGAGAAGTGGCTTTGGACATGCCTAAGCTAAGGAGAAATCGTACTTCAGAATCCCATCGCTCTTCGTCCAGCTTATATATTTAGGCAGTCATAAGTGATTTCATTTCGAAAATTCGGCGCATTCAAGCATACGTTTTAACTTAGGTGAGTAAGAAGAGTGTAGGTAAATTATCTTTAGTGATATCGGCGGCCGTAACTGAGCAATTTAGAGCGCAATGTTTAAAGGCAATTTAGTAGCACATTTCTCTTGAATGTTAGTCGTAGTCCTTCTAAAGTATCCTAGAGCATATTTCCTAGCTTATCACATAGGCATATCCAAAGCACCATTAGCTTGTGGCTACTGAATATTCAGGCCACTTATAAATAGCGCATATTCTGCAGGTGGCCTTCTAGTTAGGTTTCAGAGCCACTGTCTGCCGAAGTCTAATCTCAAAGCAGTGGTTATGAATAAGCGTCTAACTGAGGGAGGTGGGTCTGAATGCCTAAGAGGACTCAGTAAGTTGTAGTCGCAAACACAATTATTTAGGAAAATGGCTCTGAATGCCTAAACTATGCAAGGTGGCTCTAAATGCCTAAACTAAAAGAAATGTTCTGAATGCCTAAACTAAGGAAGTGACTCTAAACTCCTAAACTGGGGAAGATGGCTCTAAACACCTAAACTAACCAATGGATCTGAATACCAAATTGTGAACGAGAACGACGGCTCTGAACACCATAACCGTGAAGAAATGGTGGCTCTGAATGCCAAACTATGAACTAGAACAACTGCTTTGAATACTAAACTGTGAACAAGAAGACAACTTTGAATGCCACACTATGAAAAATGGTGGCTCTGAATGGCAACTAAAGGAAATAGCTCTGAACTCCTAAGTTGAAAGAGAGTGATGAGGGGAAAAATGCTCTAGTGTGGCATGTTGTTACAAATCTCAATCCATTAAAAGGGTCTAAAAGAGACTCCATGAGTCTCAAAAGATGCTTCGCTAATGAGTCGGAATGGTCAAATTAACTATAAAATAAAGTATCACAACCCATTTGACTAAATCATGAGGCCTGGCAAAGCATCGTGATAATCCAGATGTCTTTAGCTCAAGATACCCTACTAGAGGAATGCGTTGTCGTCTCCATTAGCGGGTCTCAAACAAGATAGTCCAACAGGGAAACTATCATCGCCTCAACATAATGATCTACTAAGGAGTCATAGGTATTGGGATGGTCAAAACTCAAAAGTCACGCTCCCCTGAAGGCTCATAAAAAAAAAAAAAATAAATAAAAAAATCAAAACTGTGACCAGAAAAGAAGGCTATAAAAGTTAAGTGAGAAATCAATCATCTTGACAACAGAAAAAATGGGGAATATGCCCCAGTATAGCAACTAATGTATCCTAGCATATAGGTAACCAAATGGCTCAAGTCAATCACCTATGTATCGAATAGTCAAACTATCCACAACTTAGAAAGTATAAGCATGTCAGTCGGCCCTAGTGACTCAACAATGATCCACTAAGGTAACCAAATAAGACAAAGTTTGTCATCGACCCAAATGCTTCATTAGGGATGACACAAGTAAGTGAGTCTCCCAATGGCTAAAAAATGATCAAATAGGGAATGAACGAGGAGTCTGTTCCAATAAGGATGTCTAGGAAGTTTGACATGTGCTCCATTGGAATGATGACATGGAAGACTATGTTCCTGAAATAACTCCATCAGAGAACCACGACAATGTAAGAAAGTATGAGCTTAACTGAATAACTCAAGAAATTCTCTACTTGGGAATCATCACAAAATAAAAACAGACCATCAGCTCGGTGTGTATCTCATAAATGGGGATGATCATGCAAATCAATGAAGGTCTAAAAATCTCAATCAAAGATGAAATATGCCCCAGTATAACACCAGATGTGTGGTAGATCAGAAAATAGGACAACATCAAATCATTCATCATCAAATGTGTAATCCCAGTCATCCATGCCTACAACTACATCAGATCCAAAAATCAAAGAGACATCTCCTAAAAGAAGAAGCATGATGATATCTAAATGTCGAAAAGTGTGAGCTTGACTGAATGGCCTAAGAGAGACTCCACTAGGGGATCATGATAAGATAACAATAGACCATTGACTCGACATGCATCTCGTAAGTGATGAGGATCATGTGACTCCATGAAGATTTATAAATCTCAACTAAAAGTGACATATGCCCCAATATGACATTAAATGTATGGTAGATCAGGAAATCAAACAACATCGAATCATCCATCATCAAATATGCAATCCTAGTCATCCATATCCATGATTGAATTGGGTCCAAACATCAAAGAGGCGTTTCCTAGAAGAAAACGCATGATGACCTCTAAATATCAACCAAATCTCAAACAACTGTCAAAGTAGGAGTTGTCGAAGACAACACCTGATCCCATGGCCTTAGGGTGGTCTTAAGACATGAGACATAGGCCAGGGTAATATGGTAATAGAAATAAAGGAAAACTAAGCTCAAATACCTGATGATCAAACCTATGCCCTTATGTATAAAATGTAACATGTATAGAAAAGCTCGTGAGCCATGGACCTAAGGATGTCTGATGTGAATATAGAAATAATAATGAGACAATGAAGAAAATCGAATTGATAATGAGATGCATAAGAATGATGCAAAGAAAGTATCAAACTTGGAATAGGTCAGTGTAAGAAAGGAACAAGGGGGTGAAGCAAAAGAAATGAATCAAAATCAATGGCGAGGATGAGGGTGAAACAATGAACATATAAAGAGGAATGTTGATCAACTCAAATCAAACATGGAGTGAAGTCACATCAACAATGAATGTAATGATGGAAAGGACAATGACCTAGGGCCCCTAAGATAAGGTCACTCATATCACTCTCTAGCAAAAGATGAGATGAAGTGAATACAAAGAAGTGAGGGTCCCAAAAAACTCATATACGAACTCTCACCAACAATCATACTCGATAAAGTGACCTTTAGATATCAATATACACGCTCAATGATGGAAAATACTATGCACATACACACATGTGCTTATTATTATTATTATTATTTTATTTTTACATATACAAAAATGCACATACCCTGAACATGAACAAAATAACCTCCAAAGATGATATCAATAATGGATGGACGTGTTTTCAGGCCCTAAAGCATAAACTCTCTCCAATGAGATGACCTTCTCAAACTAAGGGTCTTCGGATCAATGTCTGTGGTATAGATAATGGAAATGATGTGACCATCCTCCATGTAATGAATTGAGGAGGATCACTACTCAAGGTGGAGAAAAGATGAAGTAGAACAAGTAACAAATGAGACAAAAAAAGATATGAAGAACACAACCAATGAGATATGATGGAATACAGTAGTGTGATGGTAGGAAAAAAGTGAGAAAAAGATGTACCCGTAGGCCCAAGGCTTATGAAACTCCTAATGAAGCATGCATACACTAAAGGGCCCCTATCCCGGTGTAGAAGTGTAAGAAAGGCAATAAGAAAGAAAGACTCTGATGTACATGCAAGACTTAATGGGCTAGCAAAGGTCTGTATGTCAAAAGGGGGATAACAAGGTACGTGGCTAATCGAAATGATGACCACCCATCCTGCCACCATGGTCTGAAACATAATACTTATTCAACTAATCTACACTGGTTGGCTCTTAGAATCGGTTTCCATCTAGATACATCAACCATGCAACACCTCTTAGGGTTAACTCCCTAATGAAATAAGGTTCGCTCCAATTGGGTCTGAACTTCCTTTTAGGATCTCTGATCAATCCTCTAATGACTTCAAAACCAAGTCACCTCTCCTGTAGCGGTCTAGACTTGACCCATTTTTGAATGCATGGGCCATCTTCCTCTGATAGGCATGAACCCATCTCCATCTCAACTGGTAGTACCGCCTCTATA
>JBAPGN010002973.1:0-39529 GCA_037355405.1 Vitis amurensis
AAAAAAAAAAAGAAAAAAAAAGGGGGAGGAAATCCAGTTGGACAACCCAATAAAATAAATCAATCGGACAATAAAACCAAGGGACAACAGCAATGGCAAGAATTGTTACAATAAACAAACATTGATGTATCTGCTTGAGAAATGGAAAAACCCCATTTAACTTAGGTGGAGCTGAGTTTGGTGAACCAAGCTCGTGGAGCTTGCTTCAAACCATACAATGCCTTGGTAAATTTACAAACAAAGTGGGGCTTAGAAGGATCCACAAAACTTGGTGGTTGCGTCATAAAAACTTGCTTAGATAAATCATCATTAAGAAAGGCATTATGAACATCAAGTTGTCTGATAGACCAATTTTTACTTAATGCCAAAGAGAGAACCACACAAATAGTAGTAGGACGTTTAACCACGGGATTGAAGGTTTCAAAGCAATCAAAACTTGGAGTTTGATGAAATCCTTTCGCCACCAAACGTGCCTTATAGCGTTCAATAGTTCCATCAGGTTTATACTTCAATTTATAAACCCAGCAACATCCAATGATATTCTGATTAAACAGGAGCGGAACAAGACCCATGTTTTTATTGTTCAAACTTCAAATTCAAGATGCAAGCTTGCTGCCATTCAGGACCTTTACAGCTTCCTTGAAGGAATTCGTTCAACAAGGTGGAGGAAAATAGTCTCAGTAGGGGATAGAATCATATCTTGGGTTTGATTTGCCATTTTGCACTGCGTGTCATGGAGACAAGAAGAAAGGAAATGAGAAAGGAAGAGGTTGAGGCTGTTGAATAGGTGCATACCTCAGAAAGAGGAATATGATACACCAATGCAATAGAGACTGAATCCACTCTGAAAGGTGGAGCCGGATGAATTTAAGACAAAAGGAAGATATTGGAGTGGTTGGTACAGCTATTAGGGAATGGCAGACAATGTAGAAAGAGGGGAAAGCAAGAACTAGGGAGGCTGAACTGTAGATAGACTTTAGAAACGGGAAATTAGTTCATCAAAATAACTATGTTCCGTGATCTATTATTCCAGTGGATCATGTTTATAGACTAGAGGATATCCTTTGCCTAGAACTATAGCCAAGTAAAGGTTGCATTTAAATGAGCAATATGCAAATTTATGGCGATTAAAGGGATAGGAAAAAGGATCATATGCGAACCTATTAGACACAAGAAAGAATAATTTGGTAGATCAATGGTAATATGAGTTTTATGGTGGGATAGAAAATGTTCTCACAGAGGAAGGAAGGCCTAATTATATCAAATATTAAAGCGATGATTGGAAGGCAATATGCCAATTATTTATTAGTTGGAATAGGTAAGCAATGAGTCAAGCAAGGAATATGAACTACTTTCAATCATGATGCTATGTTTCTTCTCACTATCACCTTTGTTGAGGAAGTAGAATCGAGACAAGGATGAACTCTATGTATGAACCAAACTTACACAAAGTATTAGTAAAGTGCTTTAAAACTCTCGCTCTCCCAATTAGTTTGGAAGTTATTTCTCTGTAACTTTAGTAATCAAAATTGAGTCTCATATCATCACTGTTAAATTGCAAAAGGCAGAGAGTTAAGGTTTGGATCCTTTATGAAGTAGTAGATATCAACCTAAGAGAAAATCTCTTTGTATGGTCAATCCACCAAAGAGTACATAACTTATTCTTGCACCATTAGCATCGCAACAATTAGGGGTTAGACCCATAGATCAGAATGTACAGGCAAAAGGCTGAGAAACTCTAAGATTTAAACAAAATAAAAGGTAAGTGATGGCAAGGTTTCTATCAAACACTTCCAATGTTCTGGGGCATGCTAACAAGCACTCAAAACTTTACATGACTATTTTACGCTGCAGATGGTCTAACTAAAATGCCATGGAACTGCCTTATTAGGGAAGTTGTTAATGCAGATGAAACATACCATGGGACTAGTTGTCAAAGCTTTGTTCTTCCCAGGCAAGTTATTACAATTAAAGGATCTTGAATATCTTCTACTAAGTGCTAAGATGGACAATTTGTATAAGCATAGTTAAGGTTGCCTTGGAGAAGAGCTTTTCGATAGCTTGATCCTTCACCACATATCGCTTAGTAAAGAATTGCCACAGTAATATTATTGTTAGTACCAACCTATGTCACACTGTTATCATATTGGTTTTAAGTTGTGGAAATATTTCTTTAGATTTAAAGATCAAAAAGCTGTAAGAAATAGTGGAGGTGTCCAATATTTGAGTAATTTTAAACGATACATTTCCAACGAAGATTTGTCTAAACCAGCATAAAAGAGTATGTGAATTTCAATATTGTTGAGAATTTGGAGTAAGGTGATGAGGTAGCTCCGGTATCCATGGTACCAACTGTCCATCTCAACAGTGACGAAGGTTGCACCATGCAACAAGATGATTTGTTTCCATTGATGGTGATAGTTTGATCAAATCCTATGATCGCAATTAATCGCAATGTGACCATATTTACCAATACTTGCATTGGTGGTTTTCCATTGCTTGCACAGAAACATTAATTTGAAGTTTCCAGATGAATACAAGATGATTATTAAAGCTAACTCTTCCTAGACCATGTCCAAAAATTTCCACATTGTTGTTGATAGTGGCCTCTCCCCACGCTCTGCCAAAATTCTGATGATAAAATTGTTGTTGAATTCGGATTGCCTCTACTTGAGTTTTGAATTGACTCAGACTTATGATTTTTTTTTTTTTTTTTTGTGTACTTGAAGGTTCATTGTTGCAATATTTGCTTGCAGGAGATTTGTTTCCTCTGTTGTGTGTGTTGTTTTCTAATCGACTTCATGAGTCAAGAGATGCTGTGAATTTCTTCTAGGCTTAATGTTCATGCCAAAAGTAAGAAATGACAAACGAATTATACTCTGCCCAAGTCCTGCAAAGTATAATCGAGAATTCGATCTTGTTTCTGTAATTTTCTTCCAATTGGCAAGCAGGTTATCTTATCAACGAATTGATTATTGAGTAGATATTCCATCATACTCAATCCTTCTTTCTTTGTTGTTTGCAAGTGGAAGCGAAGCTGCATGATACGAGCCTTTGAAGCTGCTGAGAAAATTTTCTCTAGAGTAGTCCAGATTTCTGATGCAATATCAAGGCCGATAATCTGTGCCATCACTCCACCTGTCAAAGAAGAATAAATCCAACACATCACTAAGCGATTCTGATGTTGCCATATACTGTATTCTGGATTTATGTTCTCTGAATCACCAAGAAATCGCGAAGGAGCAGGGATCTTTCCATGGATCATCTCTTCAAGGCCATTTGCAATGATGATGTTGAGCATCTGAGTTCGCCACAGTAAGTAATTTGATTGATCGAGTCTTACCGTGAATGCTTGATTCAACGATGACATTGTATGATGAGTAAAACTGGAGTTAGGATGATCAGTGGAAGAAGCTGATCCTTCTAGTGCCATGGAAAAGGGATTTGCAGATGTTAGTTTGTGGCTTTGATACCAAGAAAGAACTCAGAGATATGAAGAGAAGAAGAAGATGTGCAAAACATCTGTTTGAGAGAAAACCAGAGAGATGGAAAACTGAAATTGAGTTACGACCAGCAGCCCACTGATGGGTACTCTGTTTCTTATATACAGGAATTTAAAGATTAGTTACTAACAACTTTCTAATTAGTTACAACAAACAGCTTGCTAACTACTAAAAACCACTCTACTTGACAAGAAGAGCCACACACTATGTTCAAAAGAATATTTCGATATTTTATTTAAACGATGAAAAGGTAATTTAAAGCAATTTCCCATTTGATGACTAATACATATATAGTAGGTCTAGTCATCTATCAAGTATTATTAAGATTTTTCTTCTCTTTTAAGAGAGACAGTATCTTTGACAAATTTCATCTAAGACAGAACTGCCCCTTTTTTTATGCCCCTTTGCTATTTTCCTTTAATTGTGATCCTTAACAACAAAATCCTCATTTGTAGTAACATCAGTACTATTATATGGTTCGGTATGGGATAATTTACCGGTGTCATTTGTCATATGAGACACGGCTCCCAAATCAGCATAAAAGGAGCGGTCGTTTGAGTCAGCAAGGACAAGAGGGGCTAGGGCCTGATGAAAATCTTCAGACTGAAATGAATATTAAAACATGTGCTAGCAATCAATGAAAAAGTGATTGAATCTTTCCAACAAATTTGAAACGATACATTGCCATTATTGTGGAAATTCCTCATACCTTTTTGGTTCATCATACAGATACAATTGACAGACCTTGTCAATGCCCCTCTACTCCTCATACTAAACTATAATAATCACATGTGGTTTTTTTTACTTAGCCTTAAGACAACCACAAGAATACCCTCTGCATGGGAGTCTTGAAACCCTGCTTGAACTATGCGAATAATTTTGTCCATAATCTAATTTTACATCTGTTGGAAAAAGGGGATGAATGAAATTAAGGAAATCCCTTGAATTAAATAAATTCATCATTTTTTCCAGAATCTTAAGAGTCTCAAGAAGCCAAATTCATTTTGGCTTTCTGAACCTGTCTGTATTCTTCCCTCCTTGAAGTCTATAAATAGTGGTAGACTTTCTTTCATAAGTACAGAAAGAAAAAAAAAAATTTGGAGTATTGTCAGAGTTCCTTCCTTCCGTGTCCGTGATAGAGTTGAACAATTTCCAGTTCGCCGGAGTGGGCTGCAAGAGTGCTGTGCTGCATTCGAAGATCGTTTTATCCTGGGAACAGACGCCTTGCGATTCTCAAGTACCTGTGGAGAAGGCGAATCTGTTTTAAGAGATTGTGTTTTTTCACAAGACTCGGTCTATATCTTCTTCCTTAAATTCCTCTGTTTTTTTTCAGTTTTTCTTTTATTTTCTTATGGATTAACCTGTATGTGCAGTGTGGTTTTCTAACATTAATTAAAACAGACTTTTTGAAGGAAAACCAGTGGTTGGTGAAGAGAAAAAAAAGTTATCAAGGAAGAAGAAGAAAGAAAAAAAAAAAAAAAAAAAAAACCCGTGGTGGTGAAACGAAAAAAAAAAAGTTACAGGAAGAGAAGCAAGAAAGGAAAAAAAAAAAACCGTGGTTGTGAGACGGCAAACAAAAAATTTAAAATTACAATTTGGTATTGGAAAATAAATAAATAAATAATCTTGTTTTTAAGTTTCCGGAAAACAGAAACAAACAATTTTTGTTGTTGTTTCGGTTTCGGAAAAAAAAAAAAAAAAAAATTTGTTTGTTGGTTTTTTTTTTTTTTTTGAAAAACAAATTTTTTTTCGAAAGGAAAAAAAAATAAGTTTGTTGAAAATTGGGTTTATCTGAAGAAAAAAAAAAAAGAAACAAAATCAGAGAAAAAAAAAAATTTAAAATTTGTTTTTTTTTAACAAGAAAAAAAAACAACTTTTGTTACAAAAGGAAGTTTCGAAACTCTTAACCTAGCCATTTTTTCATGCTCAACTCGTATGGACACCATTGGACTATGAACTCAAGGTTTTTTTTTATTATGGGAAAAATACCTTCTTAAAAAGGTTTGTACCAAGTCTTTTGAAAAATTTGGAAATTATGTACAGAGACGGTTCTGTCTAAGGTAATTGGAATTTTAAGCGGGAACCATTTGTGGACCCTTCAATTTCTCTGGGAACTGAATATTCTGTCTAAGGAAGCAGTCCTGGTCTGGGTCAATTATACCCACTAGTCTTTCTGGGAATAACTCTGTAAAGTGAATTTTCCAGTTTTGTTTTTAAGTTGTTAGAAAAAAAAAAAAAGGAAAAAAGAAATTGGACACATTTTCTTGGATGTTAGAAAAAATGACAACTGAATCCGATAACGTTGTTGTAGACTGAATTAGCCCCAGTGGCAACGCCTACTGTGGCCCAGTGCAGCGATGCTACTGCTGACAACTCTGTTCACCAGGAGAAAACCAGAGAAGTTCAGTGTGACTAAATTTTAAAAGGTGGCAACAAAGATGTTATTCTATTTGCCCTGTTTGAAGTCTTGCCAGATTCTGACTGAGGAATGCCCAAGCTCAAAAGAAGACGAGCACCTGAATCCAAGTCATCAGTGCCTATAGATGCTTTGGAAACGTTCTGACTCTGTGTAGAAATTATGTCATGGAATGTTTTAGCCTGATGTCGTTGTACAATGTTTATCTGACAAGAAACAGCTAACGAGCTATGGGACGTCTAGACCGGAAATATAAAACTGAGGATGCGGGGCCTAAGAAATTTGTTGTGGTCGCTTCTCGACTAAAAGATGGTAGATTCCAGATCTGTGGTAATCAAGTCCAAGAGACTTCAAGTAATCTTTGCATGAGATACATGCTGAGGGAATATGTTGAGTGATAACTTTCCAAGTAGCTGCTATTATTGAGAAACTCCCTGCTTGAAAGATTTTAAGAATTACCTCAAGCACAAGGAAGGAATGAAGCATCGAGGATCTAATTATTAAGATTCGGCATTGAAAAGAATAGATAAGATCTGAAAAGAAAAGGGGCGCACACATCTAATGAGGCCAAGGCAACTTTGTGGGAATGGTCAAAGGTTCCAAGGCAAAGACGAACAAGCAACAAGGGAAGAGGATCTAAGTTGGGACCTAAAGGAGGGATCTCAAAGAAGCCGAATTTCAAGGGAAATGCTTACAATTGTGGTAGCAGGTTCACAAGTCCTGTGATCTGTAGACTGCCCCAAAAAGAATAAACCTAAGAAAGCTAATGTGATTGACAACATCACTAAAAATGTTTCTGACATTGACCTCACAAGCAGTAATCTCTGAGGTTGCACTTGGTGGGTTCTAAGCCCAAGGAAATGGTGGATTGATACTGGTGCTACTTACGCCATTATGCTCTGATAAGAAATGTTCTCACCAAACTTTTGAACCAATTGAGAATGGGGAAAAAGTGTTCATGGGGAACCTGCACCTCTGAGATCATGGGTCAAGGTAAGTAATCTGAAGATGACTTCTGGGAAAAGAAGTTTGACTCTGACAATGTTTTATATGTACCGGGAAATTCGCACACTTGGTGTCTGTTCTTGCTGAATGATAATCATGGATTTCGGTTGGTCTTTGAGTCAACAAAGTTGTTTGGTCCAAGAGTTGGAATGTATGACGTAAGTATGTAGAGAATTATATAGGGAGATTCGTAAGAGAGAGTATTGGAGGAGGGTTATGTGAGATACGGTATAGACAGTTGAATAAAGCTAGTACTTCTACTTACATGCTTGATCTATCTAATTATGGCATGGTAGATTAAGGACATGTTAATTATGAGACATTACGTAGATTAATTACTTAAAATCATAACAACATTCCAAATTAATTCCAACATAAATGTGATACTTTGTGTTGAAGCAAAACTTAACAAGGTCCAGTGACATAGAACGAAGTGGAGACTAAGGAGGAAGTAAGCACTAGGATATTATAGTATGTCTAGAATCTGTAGATGCCACAGTATATGAAGGAGAACGATGACTGTTGAGGTCACACTCGAGTAAGTTGACCTATGACATCTCTCAGATAAGGGAGTACGGTATATGGACAAGAGCATGATATATTCTGAAGGATGAATCATAGAGAAATTGTTCTCTATAGAAACGAAGTTGAGAATCAACTCACAGAAATTAAGGTACTAAGAAGTGATCGAGGTGGTGAGTATGAATTCGCCATTGTTTGACTTTTGTGCTCAACATGGGATATACACGAACAAACAGCACCTTATTCCGCTCAATCCAATGGAGTGGCTGAGCGAAAGAATCGTACCTTAAAGGAAATGATGAATGCAAGTTAATAAGTTCTAGTTTTGCCGAAAACCAATGTGGAGAACCATTTTAACTGCTAATTACCTTTGAATAAGGGTAACCGTGTCAAAAAGAAGCAGAATAAGATCCATATGCAGTTATGGAAAGGAAGAAAGCTTCCTACACATACTTACGAATGTGGGGATGTCTTGCTAAAGTGGAAGTTCCTCCACATGAAAAAGGTGAAATAGGACGTAAGACTTAATTGATGTGCCTTTTCATTGGCTACACATAAATAGTAATGCTTATCGGTTTCTTGTTTATGAATCAAATATCCCAGATATTAATAAGAACACACGATATGGAATCAGGAATGCATCATTCTTTGAAGATGTATTCCATGTAAATCCAAAGAAGAGCCAAGTTCATAAAAAGAGATGCTTGAGAGTCAGGATCAAAATGAAGAAGTTGAGGTAGAACCTAGACGTAGCAAAAGGGTAAGGACAAGAAAAGTCTTTTGGTCCAGATTTTCTAACTTTTATGCTTGAAGGCGAACCTCAAACTTTTAAAGAGGCAGTGAACTCTACAGAAGGTCTTATGTGGAAAGAGGCCATTAGAGTGGAAATTGATTCCATATTGCAAAACCATACTTGGGAACTAGTGGATCTTCCACCAGGATTGTAAACCTTTAAGTTCCAAGTGGATTTTTCAAGAGAAAGATGAAAGTAGATGGATCAATTGACAAGTATCAAGGCAAGACTTGTAATCAAAGGCTACAGACAAACTGAAGGCCTAGATTATTTTGACACATATTCTCCTGTGACGAGAATAAATTCCATAAGGATGGTACTTGCAATTGCTGCATTGAGAAATCCTTGAAATACATCAAATGGATGTAAAACAGCCTTTCTAAATGGAGATTTAGATGAAGAATCTATATGGATGCAACCTGAGGGTTTTTCAGCTCCAGGACAAGAAAAGAAAGTTTGTAAACTGGTGAAATCTTTGTATGGCTTAAAACAAGCACCGAAACAATGGCATGAAAAATTTGACAATGTTATGCTGTCACATGGCTTCAAATCAATGAATGTGACAAGTGTGTTTATGTCAGGATACAGAACATGGATATGTCATTGTATGTTTGTATGTAGATGACATGCTTATTGTTGGTAGTGATGATAAGATGATACATCTACAAAGAACATGTTGAATTCCAAGGTTTGACATGAAAGACATGGGACTTTCTGATGTTTATTGGGAATAAAAATCAAAAGAACATCAGATGAACTCATATTAAGTCCAGTCACATTATGTAGACAAAATTCTTGGAAAGTTTGATAAAGATAATTCTGGAGTTGCTAGAACACCGGTGGATGTAACTCTACATTTGTCCAAGAATAAAGGTGAGAGTGTTTCTCAAGTAGAATACTCTAGAATAATAGGCAGTTTAATGTACTTAAATGAGTTGTACAAGACCAGACATAGCCTATGCGGTTAGTAAACTGAGTAGATATATCGAGTAATCCCGGAGCCAAGCATTGGCAAGGAATTATAAGAGTACTAAAGTACTTACGGTTTACTCGTGATTATGGGCTGCACTATACGAGATATCTCTGCTGTACTTGAAGGATATAGTGATGCGAATTGGATATCTAATGTTAAAGACTCAAAATCCCATAGTGGTTATGTGTTTACACTAGGAGGTGCGCAGTGTCGTGGAAATCCTCAAAACAAACGGTTATTGCCAGATCCCACAATGGAATCTGAATTTATAGCACTAGATAAATGTGGGGAAGAGGCTGAATGGTTACGCCACTTCCTAGAGGATATTCCAAGGTGGTCAAAGCCTGTGCCTCCAATTTGCATACATTGTGATAGTCAATCTGAAATTGGTAGAGCACAGAGTAATATGTATAATGGTAAGTCTAGACACATTCGTCGTAGACACAATACCATTAGACAACTACTCTTAACTGGGGTTATCTCTGTGGACTATGTGAAATCCAAAGATAACATTGCGGATCCACTAACCAAAGGGTTAAATAGAGAGTTAGTTGAAAAGTCATCAAGGGGAATGAGACTAAAGCCCATAAAAGAATAAGTCAATACAGTGGAATACCCAACCTAGTTGACTGGAGATCCCGAGATCTAGGTTCAAAAGGGATAACTAAACTGTAAAGACTTTGTTAAATCACTGTGGGGATCTTCCCCAGTCCATTCCTATGATAAAATAGTGATGCCGTAAGAGGAAAGGGTAAGCTATGCTTTTAATGATCCTTATGCTTCGGAAATCCAAACAGAGTAATGCGGGTTACTCGTGATTAAGAGATCACCTATGTAAGAGTGAAGTGGGGCCGCTTCTAAGGGAATTGAATAGGGCATAATTCTTATTAAACTCTTACAGAACCAGGCGTATGTTCATGGCCAAAATGAACATAAAAGTGAGAACTGAAATATGTTAGGAAGATTCCTGTGTGAGATATGTCATCATCTACATAAATGGCAGAACAGTTCAAGGACATCGTGTCTACTGTTTAGCTAGTAGAGTAAACATATTTCTACAAGGGAAGGTTCAAAGGGTAACACCTACCTCTCCTATGCAGGTTTCAACCGTTGTACTCTATCACAATGTTCATCGTGTCTTAATTTCGTTCATGTGGGGAATTGTTGGAAAAAGGGATGAATGAAATTAAGGAAATCCCTTGAATTAAATAAATTCATCATTTTTTTCCAGAATCTTAAGAGTCTCAAGAAGCCAAATTCATTTTGGCTTTCTGAACCTGTCTGTATTCTTCCCTCCTTGAAGTCTATAAATAGTGGTAGACTTTCTTTCTTAAGTACAGAAAGAAAAAAAAAAAACTTTGGAGTATTGTCAGAGTTCCTTCCTTCCGTGTCCGTGATAGAGTTGAACAATTTCCAGTTCGCCGGAGTGGCTGCAGAGTGCTGTTGCTGCCATTCGAAGATCGTTTTATCCTGGGAGACAGACGCCTTGCGATTCTCAAAGCACCTGTGGAGAAGGCGAATCTGTTTTAAGGAGATTGTGTTTTTCACAAGACTCGGTTTAATCTTCTTCCTTAATTCTCTGTTTTTTTTTTTCAGTTTTTTTTTCAGTTTTTCTTTTATTTTCTTATGGACTAACCTGTATGTGCAGTGTGGATTTCTAACAACATCTAGCTAGCAGCTGATGGGTCTGGCTTCTCTTCCCTCCTCCCGTCATCTGAGGACCCAAAATCACTGGCGTTACCTATGTTTTCTTCTTGAATTCCCTTCCCGTTCGTGTCCTTCATTCCACAACCCATGGAGGATAAAGAGGCTTCTCACCAAGTGCTCTTCACAAGAGGCCTTCGAGTTTTGGTGGTTCACAAACTTCCAGTGCCCGTTCTCCTCTACGGGTTCATCTCTGAAACACAAAGAGGCCTAGTGAAATTCTTCTGTTACTTAGCAGGAACGCCAGCAAGAGGAGGACACCCTCCTGACATTCAATTACTTGGGGATCTAATGGCATTTCTTAGCTTGTATGAGATTAACTCGTGGCATGTGATGAAAGGTCCTATAACTTCTCCATCCACCAATAAGAAAATTAATTCTTTTTATTTAAAACTGAAATGCTCATTGCTTATCAAAATATGGACTTTTAAGCAGCCAAGATGATGAGGCTTGTGGGTTGGATATGCATCTCTGTCGCCATATAAATTTGCTGCCACCTATTGAAAGGTTCTTGCTTTTGACTATTCTCTACCTTATTCCCTTTTATCTCATGTTAACAAAAGAAAAGAAGACCTCTTTTTATAATAAATAAGATATTCCTGAACAACTCATCTACTACAAATACATATTGGCAATCAGAATGCTGACCCACGTCCAGGGATTCCACCAGCTGGGTCACAAGCAAGTATCAGCTCATGAGGTCATGAATGATTTGGCATGTAACTAATCTCTGCTGATTGATGATAACGGTTCATATTCACCTTATATAAGGTGCAATAGCGGAGACAATAGGACTTCTCACAACATGCGTCCCATTAACCTCCCACCATGTTAGATACCCGAAATTCCCAATATAATCACTCTGCGGTTTGGCATCTCCCAGATTGATCTCTACCGTCATGTTGAATTCAGCCTTGCTGTATTTACCAGCAAATGAAACTATAGAGGGTTGCACAGAAACTTTCATCCCTGACGGTTGCTTCACACTGGCATGATAAACGGTATGGGTATTCTCTACATTTGTCAACACCCTCTTGAAGGTGTAGCTTGTAGTGTTAGTATTGTTGAGGAGGACCATAAATGAAGGGTAATTTAGGTCTAGATTGGCTTGATCACAGCTGAACTTTGATCTCCTGGTGATGATCTTAATCTGTTTGCTGGTGTAGTTCAATCCACACAGGAAATTGATATAGTCTTGGGCCTCTATATCATAAACTAGACCAGGATCCATGGCCATGTTGGGGTTTATGTGCCCTGCTCCAAAATCGAGAGGAGTCCCTGCAACTCCAGTGGTCATATCCATGATTGGTCCTTGAGTGTTATCAAGCAGGTATGCTGTTGTATCATTGCCGAGCGAACGGCAGCTGGGCTCCAATCTGGGTGTGCTGATTTCAGCAGTGCAGCTACCCCAATTAGAGTTCCTCCATTATTAGAGTTCCCGGATATTTGATGATATCACAGAACACTGTAAAATTGTCACTGCTACTGTTTCACAGAAGTACTAATGGTTTTGTCTGGGGCAGAATGAACATGTCCTGATATTTATCACATGACCAATGATGAAAATATCGGTAATTACGGATATATCGGTAACTCGATTTTACGGATATATCGGATATATCGGAGAAATATCGACGGATATTTTGGAAAAAAATTTTGGTAAGCAAAAAAATTGATCAAAACTCATGAAAATGTAAAAAAAAACCTTGTAGTAATGTAATTAGAAGTATAATAAACAATTTAAGGTTATTTTGTCGAAAAATTTGATATATATATATATATAATATGATTTGTGAATCGTGATATTAGACATAATTATATTATGTCGGTTGTACTTATACACTCATTATGAAGTTTTATGAAAAACTTATTCTAGCAAATATCAATAATTTGTACATATTATCATATAGCTTGAGGTTCAATTCTGACCGTTGGATCACATCCGGTTTCAATTTAGACCATCATATGCACATGGGTCATGATTTGTTTCCATTTATTTTATTTTATTTCTACTAAATCTAAAAATCAAATGGGCCACACCACTTCTCTCACCCGGGCATCCCCTTTTCTGAAGATGCCCTCCGACAGAATCCCTAAAAAAACCCTATTTTCCTCTGCCACTCTCAATCCTCGCAGGTACTAATCTAAACATGTTATTATTATTTTTTTTGCAACCCCCGTTTGATTCCATAGAAAATCCATCCCCCATTCCATTTCCGGGTAAATTCATCCTCGTTTGATTTCCGAGAAAATCCATGCAAAACCCCTAAAGAAAACCAAAAAAATTGCTTTTCTTTCGCTCCCTGTGTTTTCTGAATCTGTTTTAGGGTTCTCTTTGCTGTTGTGCCATTGGATTTAAATTTCACGAACCCTATATCCACGATTTTTGAGCCAAGCTGAAAAACACAAGCTTTGCCTGCAAATCATGATCAGATTTTGTATCCTGTGCGCGGGCTGGACTGGTAGGAAAATTTCTGTTTTTTTGGCCGAAAAATCGCCGAAATAAACCGAAACAAAACGATTTTTCTCTGAAATTTTCCAACCAGTGCGATTTTTTCAAAAAATCGCCGAAATTTCTCCTTTTTTTGGAAATTTATCTGAAATTTCTCCGATTTTTGGCGAAATTTACAGATATTTCTTCCGTCGACATTTCGCCCCCCTCTTTCGTTTCGCCGACCTCCGAAACACGAAATTTCGGCGAAAAAAACAGAAATTTTCATCCTTGCACATGACCATCCCAATTGCACAAGTAGCTTTTGCAGCAATCTGTGACACATTCAGGTGGAAATGCTTCTGGCCCCAAAAAATACCGAGCTGATGAATGATTATATGATCAACTCGGATAATCCAGCAGTTGATATTGAATTTCTAATGGTGATGTTGGGTACCAAGCCAACTTTACAGCTGGTATTTTTGTAGCCATGAAGGTCTAATTGAACATCTCCGGGGACCCATCTTGATTTTTAAGGACAGCACGCTTATCTCAATAAGGCTATAGAACCCAGCATTCTGTATGATACAGGGGTAGCAGACTACAATTTCTTGCATGGGATGGAGAGTACATTATAGCTTTTGAGCTTGCCACAAGGAGACTTCAACCAAGGTGTAGACACCCATTTTGGGAGTCATTCTTGCAGCTAATGCTTGACAAGTGTCACTTTCCCAGCGAGCCACATGTCACATCTTAGTGGTCATAAGGAATCAACCTCACTTTTTGAAGCTGCAGTAGGACTTTGACATGTGGAGGAACGTTCTGGAAGGAGGTCCTGCAGGCCGTCAAGGGGCGCAGATGGCAGAGAAAAAAAGGTGGTTGCAAAAGGAGTGTTGCAAGGAAGGTGGCTGCTGCAGAGATCGTTTGAGGGGGCAGCATTGTAGTACAGCAGCAGGGAGAGTGGTTGGGCAAGCCATGCTTGCTGACCAGTGAACAGGATGGACAGAAAGAGAAAAGAGAGGAGAGTTTGGCTGGAAAGGACTAGGAGAAAAAGAGGGGGGCATTCCTCGGCTGGTGGCGAGGAGAGGACTTTTTTGGGGTGTAGGGAGTTTTTCGGTAAGAAGAGAGGAGCGAAGAGTTGCAGAGGATTTTCCTCTGAGGAAGGTCTTCCATTGCCCAGAGTGAGTGAAAGAGAGAGACTCCTTGAGAGAGCTGAAGTTATTTTCCTTTTTGCTTGAGGAACCAGGTACGTGCACAGTTTTCTCCTCGTCTATCATTATTCATTGATTTTTCCATAACATGATGCTGTTTGGGGTGGATAATGGAGGCCACCAGTCTATTTGTTGATATGCATGCCTGCACTTGTGTGGATTTGTCCGTCTCTTAATTTGATATGCTCCTGTTGTGGTTGTGAAATGCTTGAGAACCATGAGGAATGGTTGCCTCTGATATGGTTTGCCCACCTGCTCAGAAGATTCATGGATGACTCATGAAATGGATTTTCTGAGATTTTCCTTCGTTTGCTCATTTTCTTTTACGCTCCGTTTCTCTACTTCCCCCGTTCCTTGATATCCTTCCATGGTACGCGTCCATTTTCTCGTCCCTGCTCGAAAGAGATCCTAGAAAATCTGGGGTAGTTGTCATGGCGGCAAAACTCACCTCATCAGCCCCTCTATACCCCTTCTCATTCGTTATTCATCGTTTTATCTAATATGCCTGCATACCCATCGTTCATCCATCCACCTTTCTCTCTAGGGCGTCATACCCATTTCCTCGTTCAAGCTTGCAGGAATCAAGCGTCCCCCATCACACCCATCTTCCTCTAGTTCATTCTCCATCCCACTCCCTCGCTCACATGGAGTCTCACGGGTGCATGTCATCCCTCACTCCTTCACATACCCATTAAAACCACTCACCCCAGCCCCCATGTCCACGCAACCCATACCTAACCTTCATGCTACTCATAACCACATTCCATTGCACCCGGACGCTCACATTCCGGAGTCTTCCTTCCACCGCAATTTTGCACCCGGACGCCCACGTTCAGGAGCTTTCCTTCCGCCACCATTTTGCACCCGGACGCCCACATTCCGGAGCCTTCCTTCTACCGCCATTTTGCACCCGGACGCCCACGTTCCGGAGCCTTCCTTCCGCGCCATCTTGCACCCGAACGCTCACGTTCCGGAACCTTCCTCCGCCGCCATCTTCCCTGCGTACCTCGCTCTTGGAGTCCCATTTTGTAACTTCTTCTAAATCCTTGTATTCAAATGGTCCCGATTGTCTCATACTTCGTCCTTAGAGTTTCTTTTGGTTCCATAATCACATTTTCAATAGAGCTTTGCTGTCACTTTTATTCCCGGCAAGCAATTTTCATACCTCCTCTATTTTCAAAATGTTTTGAAATAAGCAGGGAATCCATTTCTGTAATTCCAAACAATGGGGTTATCAGAATTGGTTCAAGCAAGATGAAATGGGCTGTGGTGGGGGCCCTACATATGTGAATTCATAATTGATCGCTTGGTTGATTTATTTGCCATGCATGATTGATTTGCTACGCTCCATGACATGTATATAATCAACCTCTGTGTGTTCACTAACCCTATCTTGTGATAGCGCGTTGTCGTTTGCTGACCAGGTACATATTCCATTCCTCATTCTGATATTTCTATATGCATGCTTTGATCCTCATATGTGCATGATAGTTCCGGGTATTCATCGATCTCCTAATCAATTGCCATGATTGCTTCATTTTATTAGCAGAGACCCATTTTAGGGGCTTAGAGGGGTGCTACGGTTCATACCGTACCTTCCCGATAAGTAACCTGACCCCCGAACCCGATCCGGTTTTCCGCATACCGTCTTTTCCGAAATATGGAGTCACATTTAGGATTTTTCTTTCTTATTTTGTTTACCCTTTAAAAAATAAAACAAAAATAACTGGCGACTCCAAGTCATTTTCTTTAATCGATTAAATCAATTTTCCAAATCAAAAATCGACCTCGCCTTCGAGTGGGAAACGCATTCGAGCGATCGGAAATGCGGGGTCCACACAAGGACATTCTTATCCTCATTCTCAAAAGAAATAAGAATATTCAGCAAAGCTGAGTTCAATTTGAGTGTTTAGATTGATTTGGTTGGTGCTAATTGGCAAAGCAATCACTTACTAAAACTTTTGTCATTTTGCATGGTGCTAGTGAAATTGTATGTTAATGGGCAGCTCATTGGGTAGATGAGAAGAAAACTATCAAGTAAAAATAATTTTATTTGTTTTGAATCCTGTCAAACTGACATGCATTTCTTAATCAAGTTGCCAGCTAGGTCCCATGAAAATCTATGCTCTTCCGAAAGAAATGACCATTCAACAGCTCACAAGGTCATGAAATAAGATTGATCAGTTGCTGGTCAAGTTCTGATGATAGGTGCAATGGCGGAGACAATAGGACTGCTCACAACATGAGTCCCATTAGCCTCCCACCAGGTTAAATACCCGAAATTTCCAATGTAATCGCTCTGTGGTCTGGCATCTCCCAGATTGATCTCTACCGTCATGTTGAATTCAGCCTTGCTGTATTTACCAGCAAATGAAACTATAGAGGGCTGTACAGAAACTTTCATTCCTGAAGGTAGCTTCACACTGGCATGATAAACGGAATGGGTATTCTCTACATTTGTCAACACCCTCTTGAAGGTGTAGCTTGTAGTGTTAGTATTGTTGAGGAGGACCATAAATGAAGGGTAATTTAGGTCTAGATTGGCTTGATCACAGCTGAACTTCGATCTCCTGGTGATGATCTTAATCTGTTTGCTGGTGTAGTTCAATCCACACAGGAAATTGATATAGTCTTGGGCCTCTATATCATAAACTAGACCAGGATCCATGGCCATGTGGGGTTATGTGCCCTGCTCCAAAATCGAGAGGAGTCCCTGCAAACTCCAGTGGTCATATCCATGATTGGTCCTTGAGTGTTATCAAGCAGGTATGCTGTTGTCATCATTGCCGAGGCGAACGGCAGCTGGGCTCCATCTGGGTGTGCTGATTTCAGCAGTGCAGCTACCCCAACTGCATGGGGGAGAGGCCATGGAGGTTCCAGACAAGAGAGCGTAATCGGTGAGCAGGTAATCGTCCCCTATTGGTGTAATTCCTCTGTTGGGTGCCCATGCAGCTAAGATATCCACCCCAGGAGCCAATATATCAGGCTTCAATATCATTGGAGCCCTACGATCGGGTCCCCGTGACGAAAACCAGCGCCACCTGCGGAGCTGGTTTAGCACCACAGCACTGTTTTCTGGAACTTGATATCAACCACAGGATTCTCTGATTTAATTATGTAATCCTTCACCAAATCTCCATCTTTATGGCTTACAGCCACGAATGGTATATAAAAATCTCTCGGCCGGAGAAAATTTTGTGAGTCTGTACTGAAGATGGCTCCTGCAGCTCCTACTCTCTCTATTTCATCCTGCTGATAGCCTCCTGGAAAGTCACAGAACACAATCTTGCCTGCAACTTCTTGGGGCTCTAGAGCATTGTAGTCGCAGGTTTCCTTGCTTGCATTTCCATGGCCAAAGTAGAGAGGAACGTTAGAGATGAACACGTTCTTCTGGGTAGACAGATTTCCTCTGACTCTTAAGATGCCATTGCCTAGTGTCACATCAGCGGCATAATCTCGATCAATAGTCCCAGCACCAATGTTGTACAATCCAAGGAGCTCCATTGAAGATAGTGTAACCATGAGGACCAGCGTTCCCAGCTGAACAAGACACAAAAATCCCTTTCTCCATGGCTGCAAAAGCTCCCACTGCAATTGGGTTTTCGTCAAAGTTGTCTCGAAGAATCCCAGTGATAGAGACATAGATCGACACCGTCTGCGATGGCTTGGTCCATTCCGGCTAATGTGTCTGAGGCAGCCGCTTCCGGATCACTCCTGTCACTGAAAGAAAAAAACTTTGTACATGGCAAGCCCTAGCCTTGGGTGCAACGCCAGTAGCCGTTCCTTTTGCATAGCCAAAATAATTGGCATCTCTCACTGGACTCCCAGCTGCGGTTGATGATGTGTGAGTCCCGTGTCCAAGGAAATCCCTGGGAGAATCGTAATCATCAGGCAAGGATATATTCAAGCCTCGTTGCTTCATCCCTTTACTGAAAGACCGTGCTCCAATTAGTTTTCGGTTACAATAAGAAGAGTTAAATTCCACCCCAGAATTCACAGGCACCTCTCCATCTATCTGGCACCGGAGCCATTCCCTTATCCTTGAAACTCTCACTCTCTGGCCAAATTCCACTGTCAAGTATACCAATAATCATGTCTTCACCGAACTTACCTTTCGGCCAGGACCCAACTTTTTTCTCCAGACCAAGAAACTTTGGGGTGTGTGTGGTGTGTAGTTTTCCAAAGCTATCCGGGTATGTTGCCAAGTGACCTGCCATCTTCTCCAATTGGTCAAGGTGTGCACGGGACAGCACTGCACTGAAACCATCCAAAACGTGATTATATGTGTAGAGATGGGTTGGGAGAATACCATCTGGGGACGACATGGATGAGAGCGTTGACCTGTACCAGTCATGATGACTGGAGAAGGTCATTGGCATGGCTGATTTATCCATATGGATTATATAGGTTCCCAGATCTTCTGCCACGGAGGTTGAGATAGCAATTGAGAGAGCAAGAAAGAGGAAGAGAAGCTTGTAGGGAATGCATTCCATTTTTGGAGGCTAAAATGGGTCAAGAGATAGTTGGACAACAAGGACTTATATAGGTGAGCTTGAATCTATTGAAGCTTTACCCAGCTAATAATGCTCAATTTCATCCTTGAAAGAGTTCAAAAGAACTTAGTATTTGGAGTTTTGGCCAATGCAAGAACCGATGCGATCTAAGTTACAGCTTTGTTGGCCAGCAAACAGCTTTGTATATTTTGGAAAATTTGCTGCTATAGAGGCCGGCTAGAAATTTTGTATTGTTATGTCCATTGGAATCCTAATAAAACATTGTTCTGGACAGACCAATCATATCAATCTTGACGAAAGAGCAGGATCAGGTGGGACTTAGTTTTTCGCCGGCAACTTGGATTATCAGTTCTTGGATCTTTGACCATATCACTGTGTAACATCACAAAAGAAGAGATTGATTGTCTGGGTTGGAATATACATGTCCAGATATTGATATATTCGTGGCACGTTCGCCTTGAAATGTAGCCTTTAAGGCATAAATAATCTGCTAAGGAGTTCCTTGGACCAGTACTAATGTTGATGCAGGAATTGTATATTCATGACACTTAAAACCTTCTGGGATAGTAGCAAGGCACACGATTTTTAGGATTATGGTAGTTTAGAGTGGGGAATGAAAATGAATATTTTATTTTTATTTTATTTGGAATAAGAATAAATTTGATTATTCAAATTTTTGTATTTGGATATAAATAAGAACTTATGGTTGAAATGATTATTTGTTTACATTTAATGTGACCAATAAGGGAAATGAGAATGAAAAAGAAGAAAACAATAATTTCCATACCATTAGTTTAAAATAATTTTTATTTTCATTTAAATAAAATAAAAAAAACCTCTCCATTTACAATTAGTTTAAAATGATTTTTTATTTAATTTTTTTTAGCTAAATGATAAAATCTTGTCTGATCGTGTGATTTAAAAATAATATTTTATTTTAAAAAAATATTATTTTAAAAAATTTATTGCACTATTTGATTGTTGTTTTTTAGTAATAGTTTTTAAAAACAAAGTGAAAAAGAGAATCGATTCTAGAAAACAAATAGATTATAAAAACAAAAAGGAAAATATAGATAAATAAAACGAAAGTAAATAAAGTAGAACATGATATGTTTCTTTTTTTTCATTTTCTATCTACAACCTCATACCAATATAACAAAAGTTGGGTTTATTTTGGGTGTTTTGAGCTATCCTAGGATAGGTAGCAGTGTGCCTAGGAGCGCGAGCCTTGCCGGTTGAGCCGTTGTTAGCCATGGATAGGTGTTTGTTAGGCTATAAGAGGGTTGGGGTGACGTCTCATAAGGTTTGTCAATCTGCTATTAGGCTCTAAATCAAAACCCTAAAATGAGTTCAATTTTTAGAACCATGTTTAGGAGATCCAGTGATTCTCAAGATACTGTTGTAAACAGTGAAGAGATCAATTATCCTAAGATCCAAAATGATTTAGATGATTGGAAGTTACCCAAGGTGTCTAATCAAGAAATTTATAAGAAAGGAACCTTTAAGTTTTTTTTACAGATTATACCATCAAGACCTCTGAAATGTTAGTCAGCTTAGAACAAGATGACCAAGTCATAAGACTCATGGAATTTGCAGGGTTCACGAGACCATGGCCCCTAAAAAGAATACCCAAGCTCCTAACCAAAAAACCCAATCCAGTCAAGCTCCTTCTCCCCATAAAATGCTATGGAGCCAACAAGTTGAAGAAGAAGAAGAAATGCTTCATTCTTTTAACCCTATGCCTAATAAGATGATGACCTTGTAGTATGATCATTCTGATCCAGCTAATCCAGTAAGGCCACCCAATACCCAACCATTTCAGGGTCTCAGACCTTCAAGCAAGTCACTAAGGCTAATCTCTCTCAAAAGGAATTAACATCAAGCTCTTCTTTTTCAAACAAGTAAATTGTGGTGGCTGCTAACCCTACACCTCTTTCAACAAAATCAAGATATTGGCAAAATGATTTAAATCAACCTCTTTTGGTTATTGAAAGAGAATTTTTCTTTGAAAACCCCAGAGAGATTGCTGCAAAAGCTTTTCAAGAAAATTTTCATTATCCTTCTAGTGATATTTTAAAAACAAGAGAGTTTTATGAAACAGTCCTTATAGAAACTGGTTCTATTAAAATTAAGCATAACGCTGATAAATTCAGCAATATGGGTTTGGCATTCTCCACCTACCATATCTATAAGATTCTTACTGTCAAGCAATGGGGTGGAAATCCTAATTTTTCAAGGGAATTTTCTGAACCATCAAAGCCAAGGTTTTTTAATTATTGGGATTATTAGAGAGCATGGTTCAATGTTTTTTTTATCCAGAATAGAGACTTCCATCATTCATGGATGTTCTATTTTCCATCTAAGAATCATCTTTCCTTTTTCCCATTTTGGTTCCACAGTTGGTGGACTTATTATGGTCCGACTATTAAGATTCTTCCTAAGCCCATCCTGGATGGCTTTGAGCTATTCAGCAGTTCTTTTGTTATCCCCAGAGAACTTTCAGTTTTTCCCCCTTTACTATTCTTTTTTCAGCAAATTTGGCCTTACTTGGATAGTCCAGTGGGACTATATTATTATTGCAGATGAATCAACAGTCTTTCCAACTTTGGGAAGGACTTTTAAAACTAAATGGTGGGATGCCTTGAAAAATGATGCATTTATTGATGCAGTTAAGCAGTATTTCCTCAAGAACCCCACACAAGTCTCAGCTAGTGATGATATGTCTCTGTTTCTCCTCAAAAAGCAACAGCTACAAGCCATGCTTGCAGCAAATAAGACCCTCAAGATTTCCAAAAAATCCTTGAAGAAAGAAGCTCAAGTTTTTCCTAAGAAAATTCTTATGCAGAATCTGATGATTCAACAAGCTACCTTCCAGACAATGGTGACAACTATGAAATGAATCCTTCCTCCAATAAGAAGATCCAAGTAATCATCAGCCTTATGTCTTCCTACCATCAAGAATATTTTACAGCTTTGTAGTTTCAGCACCAAAAAGCAGCAAGCATGTGACTACACAGTTTAAAGCAGCCTGTCAATAGTCTTCTCAGCAGAAAGTAGGTTTTTCGGTGGAATTCGGTGGAAAAGTGAATTTTACTATTCACTATTCACTATTCATGCACGAGATTACTATTCATGACAATTAGTCAAAAAGCAAACAGTGCTTTGTCCCATCTTTTTTGCTATTTAAGGAGGCTTGATCCTCATTTGTAAGCACCTAGAATTTTATATCTGAAATTTTCCATTTTCTCTCCCAAGCTTATGTTCTCCCTTCTCTCTTCTTTGTCTCTCAACATGTAAGCCTTTCAAGCCCCAAGCTTTCTTCAAAGCTTTCCTCCCATTGTAAGATATTTCTCCTTATGTATCTATGGTTTATAATATACCTCCTATGATGGATGGTTTTTAAATTATGTAAATTTTCAAGTTTGTTTTAAGTTTACCTCCTATCATGGATGGTTTGTTTTATGTTTCTAGTTTACCTCCTATCATCGATGGTTTTAAATTTATGAACTAAAAGCTTGTTGTTCCTTCTCTTTTTACTAAGTAAATAAGCTTCAAATTAAACAAAAATTAGTATATTGGATTCTCTAACAAGTCTAGCAATTTTTAAAAATAATTTAAAATTCAAATATTGATCATTAAATATAAAAAAATTATGGACAAAATTTGGTTTAGAATGATTTTATTGTTTTTATTTTGCATAAACCATTTTTATTTTATATTTTTTACTAGAGAAATGAATATCAAAACAAGCAAGACTTTATATTGTATTTTATTAATGAATTTAATAATTTTTAGAAATAATTTGAAACTCAAAAAATATATAACTATTATAAAAAATAATAGACAAAAACTAATACATATGAGTAATAACTTTACTGTTTCTCTTATCCACATAACTATATTTTCCTAATTTTCTCACTACGTAAATAAATTTTATATTAAGTAACATATAATTAATGTTTTGAATAATTTTTAATTTAAAAAATTAATTGCTTAATTATAGACTAAATAAAAAATTTTAGAATACTCTATCACAAATTGATTACTAAATATATGTAATGAAAAACTTGACTTATTTATATATTAAAAATTAAATTTTATTTGTTTTTAGATTATTACCAATTATTATTTTTAAATTGCTATTATTTATTTTTAACAAAATAAATCACTTATGCTATTATGAAGATGTTAACATCCATATTTTTATACTATTTATAAAAACACATATCATTTATTATTTTATTATAATATGACTATTCATATTTTATTAAAAACTATTTATTTTTAATTACAAAATTATTTTTAATAAAATTTATTTTATATTATATAAATTGAATTTTTAATTTTTTATAAAATAAAAATAAGAAAATTATTTTTGAAATCATTTTCTCTAAGCAAGTTTTTGGGTTTTTCATTTTTTTTAAATAACTTGCATCAAAGGAATCATAATACCTCATGATAAAGATCAATTGAAATTTCATATACAAATGCGATTTCATTTTTCATAAAATCATTTTTTATCTCATTTCTATTATCACTTCAATTATCCAAACATGATAATAGATGAGAAAATAAATGAAATGTTTATTTTGACTCTTCATTTCCTCGTAACAAACATGTCCTAAGGTTTTGTTTTGAAAGATACATCCATCTTTATATGCTTGGTACCCTATTCATCTTGAAACATGTACTTTTTCTTGAGTGATTAAGTTTTAAAACCCATTTTCAAATCATCCTTTTGATTGCAAATCAATGACTTCCTAATAATAGTTTCTTACCCTTCTCTATCTTGAATGAAATTAACACTTTGGAAAAGGCCATCTAATTGCACTATTTGATGGGTAGTTTAATCCAAAACCATGCATTTTGATGCTAAAAAAGAAGGTAAACGAGAATATGTGAATTGAATTGAATTTTGTATAAGATATGCAAATTAAAAATGTAAGATAATTTAATTATTAATATAAGATATTGTAAATAATAAGAAATTTTGCAAATCTTGTACGATGAAAATTATAAATATTTAAGACAATAAGAAATATCTTGATATAATTGAGTGAAAATTGTTATCATTCAGTGTAAGATGGTTACAATAAAGAAATTCAACATCGCCTTTAAAACTCGTAATTTTCCAGGGAAAAATAAAAGGAAAAAGAAATTCCACATCAAAAACCAATAATTTCTAAATATTTTGAAAAATGATATGTTTAATACATTTTTACCCTTCTTTATTCCTTATAAAAGCATTATTGCTCTTTAGTTTTTACCAATTTCCCTCTCTAGGTAGATGAGAAGGAAAACTTCCCAGCAAAAGAATTTTCATTTGTTTTGAAAATCCTATCAAACTGACATGCATATCTCAATCAAGTTGCCCGCGAGGGCAAATGAAAGTCTATGTTCTTCTAAAAGAAATGAACAATCAACTGCTCCACAAGATCATGAGCAAACCATTTTCCATGTATGCTGATTGATCGTTTGCTGGTTAGGTTCTGATGTATGGTGCAATGGCAGAGACGATAGGACTTCTCACAACATGCGTCCCATTAACCTCCCTCCAGGTTAAATACCCGTAATTTCCAATATAATCACTCTGTGGTCCGGCATCTCCCAGATTGATCTCTACCGTCATGTTGAATTCAGCCTTGCTGTATCTTCCTGTGAACGAAACTGTAGAAGGCAGCACGGTAACTTTCATCCCTGAGGGTTGCTTCACACTTGCTTGATAAACGGAATAGGTATTCTCTACATTAGTCAACACCCTCTTGAAGGTGTAGCTTGTAGTGTTAGTATTGTTGAGGAGGACCATAAATGAAGGGTAATTTAGGTCTAGATTGGCTTGATCACAGCTGAACTTTGATCTCCTGGTGATGATCTTAATCTGTTTGCTGGTGTAGTTCAATCCACACAGGAAATTGATGTAGTCTTGGGCCTCTATATCATAAACTAGACCAGGATCCATGGCCATGTTGGGGTTTATGTGCCCTGCTCCAAAATCGAGAGGAGTCCCTGCAACTCCAGTGGTCATATCCATGATTGGTCCTTGAGTGTTATCAAGCAGGTATGCAGTTGTCATCATTGCTGAACGAATAGCAGCTGGGCTCCAATCTGGGTGGGCTGCTTTAAGTAATGCGGCTACCCCAACTGCATGGGGAGATGCCATAGATGTTCCAGACAGGAGACCATAATCAGAGAGCAAATACTCATCTCTTATAGGTTGAATTGGTCTGTTGGGTGCCCAGGCAGCTAGAATATGCACCCCAGGAGCCAATACATCAGGCTTCAGTATCATTGGAGCCCTACTACCAGGACCTCGCGATGAGAACTCGGCCACCTGAGGGGCCGGTTTAGCGCCCAACACTGTTATCTGGAACTTAATATCAACTACTGGATTCTGTGACTGATTATGTAGTCCTTCACCAAATCTCCATCCTTGGGGCTTACAGCCACATATGGCATATCGAAATCACTGGGCCAGAAAGAATTTTGTGAGTCTGAACTGAAGATGGCTCCTGCAGCTTCTACTCCCCCCACTTCATATGACTGGATTCCTCCTGATTCAGGGATGTCGCAGAACACAATTTTGCCCGCCACATCTTCAGGGTCTAGAGCACCGTATTCGCAGAGTTCCTTGCTTCTATTCCCATAGCCGAAGTAGAGAGAGACGTTAGAGATTAGCAAGTTTTCTGGATAAACAGATTTTCCTCTGACGGTAAAGATGCCATTACCTAGTTTGACATCAGCAGCATAATCTCGATCAATAGTCCCAGCACCAATAGTCGTAATCCAAGGAGCTCCATTGAACATAGTGTAAGCATCTGGGCCAGAGTTTCCAGCTGAACATGACACAAAAATCCCTTTTTCCATGGCCGAGAAAGCTCCCACTGCAATTGGGTTTTGTTCGAAGGTCGTCTCTTCGAACCCCAGTGACAGTGACATGAGATCTACACCGTCGGCTATGGCTTGGTCCATTCCGGCTAATGTGTCAGAGGCAGCGGCATCGGCATCTGTGAGGTCACTGAGGAAAATCACTTTGTACATGGCAAGCCTAGCCTTGGGTGAAATGCCAATAGCCGTCCCCTCTGCATAACCAAAGTAATTGGCGCCTCGTACTGGACTCCCAGCTGCCGTAGACGATGTGTGAGTCCCATGTCCATGGAAATCCCCTGGGAGAATCATAATCATCAGGAGGCGCCGATACGTTCAAGCCTCGTCGCTTCAACCCTTCACTGAAAGACCGAGCTCCAATGAGTTTCCGGTTACAATAAGAAGAGTTAAATTCCACCCCAGATTCACAGGCACCTCTCCATCTCTTTGGCACCGGACCCATTCCCTTATCCCTGAAACTCTCACTCTCTGGCCATACTCCAGTGTCAAGTATACCAATAATCATGTCTTCACCAAACTTACCTTCTGGCCAGGCGCCACTATTTTTCTCCAGACCAAGAAATTTTGGGCTGTGTGTGGTGTGTAGCTTTCCAAAGCTATCTGGGTATGTTGCCAGGTGACCCGGCATCTTCTCCAGCTGATCAAGGTGCGCCTTGGACAGCACTGCACTGAAGCCATCCAAAACATGGTTATAGGTATAGAGATGGGTGGGAAGACTACCATCTGGAGAGGATATGGATGAAAGTGTTGACATGTACCAGTCATGGTGACTGGAGAAGGTCATGGGCATGGCTGATTTATCCATGTGAATTATGTAGCTTCCTACATCTCCAGCCATGCAAGTTGAGATAGAAATTACGGGAACAAGCAGGAGGAAGAGAAGCTTGCTAATAGTGAAGCATTCCATTTCTGGACACTGTAATGGATCAAGAGGTGGTTGGACAACAAGGACTTATATAGGTGAGCATTGTAGAGGTTTTTCCCAGCTAATAATCCATGAAATAGTTTAATAAAAAACCTAGGATTTGAAGTTTTGGCCGGAGCAAGAACGATGCAAACTAAGTTACAGCTTTGAAGGCCAGCAAACTAACAATTTTGTATAATATTGCTGCCATTGAAGCCGGCGAGCAATTTTTAATAGTTACATGTTCAGGATAGGCCTAACAATTTTGAATAATATTGCTGCCATTGAAGCCGGCAAGCAATTTTTAATAGTTACATGTTCAGGATAGGCCTACAATCATATTGATCTTGATATAAGATGAGGATGGATTTGATTTTCCTCCATTATTAGAGTTCCCGGATATTTGATGATATCACAGAACACTGTAAAATTGTCACTGCTACTGTTTCACAGAAGTACTAATGGTTTTGTCTGGGGCAGAATGAACATGTCCTGATATTTATCACATGACCATCCCAATTGCACAAGTAGCTTTTGCAGCAATCTGTGACACGTTCAGGTGGAAATGCTTCTGGCCCCAAAAAATACCGAGCTGATGAATGATTATATGATCAAATCGGATAATCCAGCAGTTGATATTGAATTTCTGATGGTGATGTTGGGTACGCAAGCCAACTTTAACAGCTGGTATTTTTCTAGCCATGAGGGTCTAATTGAACATCTCCGGGGACCCATCTTGATTTTTAAGGACAACACGCTTATCTCAATAAGGCTATAGAACCCAGCATTCTTTATGATACAGGGGTAGCAGACTACAATTTCTTGCATGGGATGCAGAGTACATTATAGCTTTTGAGCTTGCCACAAGGAGACTTCAACCAAGGACATTCTTATCCTCATTCTCAAAAGAAATAAGAATATTCAGCAAAGCTGAGTTCAATTTGAGTGTTTAGATTGATTTGGTTGGTGCTAATTGGCATAGCAATCACTTACTAAAACTTACTGTCATTTTGCATGGTGCTAGTGAAATTGTATGTTAATGGACAGCTTATTGCGTAGATGAGAAGAAAACTATCGAGTAAAAATAATTTTATTTGTTTTGAATCCTGTCAAACTGACATGCATTTCTTAATCAAGTTGCCAGCTAGGTCCCATGAAAATCTATGCTCTTCCAAAAGAAATGATCATCAACAGCTCACAAGGTCATGAAATAAGATTGATCAGTTGCTGGTCAAGTTCTGATGATAGGTGCAATGGCGGAGACAATAGGACTGCTCACAACATGAGTCCCATTAGCCTCCCACCAGGTTAATACCCGAAATTTCCAATGTAATCGCTCTGTGGTCTGTGCAATCTCCCAGATTGATCTCTACCGTCATGTTGAATTCAGCCTTGCTGTACTTTTCCTGCGAAAGATACTACAGAGGGCTGTACAGAAACTTCATTCCTGAAGGTAGCTTCACACTGGCATGATAAACGGAATGGGTATCTCTACATTTGTCAACACCCTCTTGAAGGTGTAGCTGTAGTGTTAGTATTGTTGAGGAGGACCATAAATGAAGGGTAATTTAGGTCTAGATTGGCTTGATCACAGCTGAACTTTGATCTCCTGGTGATGATCTTAATCTGTTTGCTGGTGTAGTTCAATCCACACAGGAAATTGATGTATCTTGGGCCTCTATATCATAAATAAGTCCTGGGTCCATGGCCTTGTTGGGGTCGATGTGCCCTGCTCCAAAATCAAGAGGAGTCCCTGCAACTCCGGTGGTCATATCCATGATGGGTCCCATGGTGTTATCAAGCAGGTACGCCGTGGTCATCATTGCCGAGCGAACGGCAGCTGGGCTCCAATCTGGGTGTGCTGATTTCAGCAGTGCAGCTAACCCAACTGCATGGGGAGAGGCCATAGAGGTTCCAGACAAGAGAGCGTAATCGGTGAGCAGGTAATCGTCCCCTATGGGTGTAATTCCTCTGTTGGGTGCCCATGCAGCTAAGATATCCACCCCAGGAGCCAATATATCAGGCTTCAATATCATTGGAGCCCTACGACTAGGACTCGTGAAGAGAACCAAGCCACCATAGGAGCTGGTTTAGCACCCAATACTGTTATCTGGAACTTAATATCAACTACAGGATTCTCTGATTTGATTATGTAGTCCTTCACCAAATCTCCATCCTTGGGGCTTACAGCCACAAATGGCATGTAGAAATCACTGGGCGAGAGAAAAATCCCTGAGTCTGTACTGAATATGGCTCCGGCAGCTCCTACTCTCTCCATTTCATCTGACTGGATTCCTCCTGATTCAGAGAAGTCGCAGAACACAATCTTGCCTGCAGCATCTTTTGGGTCTATTGGCATTGTCCTCACAGAGTTCTTTGCTTCTATTTTCCATGACCGAAGTAGAGAGGAACCTGGGAGATTAACAAGTCTGCCGGATAAACTGATTTTCCTCTGATGTTCAATATGCCATTGCCAGTGAGACGTCAGCGGCATAATCTCGATCAATAGTCCCAGCACCAATGGTTGTAATCCAAGGAGCTCCATTGAATATAGTGTAACCATGAGGGCCAGAGTTTCCAGCTGAACAAGACACAAAAATCCCTTTCTCCATGGCTGCAAAAGCTCCAACGGCAATTGGGTTTCTTCAAAAGTTGTCTCAGGGAACCCCAGTGAAAGTGACATGGAGAATCAACACCATCCGCTATGGCTTGGTCTATTCCGGCTAATGTGTCTGAGGCAGCTGACTCGTAAGTATCATTGTAAAAGAGCACTTTATACATGGCAAGCCGAGCCTTGGGTGCAATGCCAGTAGCTTGTACCCTTGGCATAAGCCAAAGTAATTGGCGTCTGCCACTGGACTCCCAGCTGCTGTAGATGATGTATGAGTTCCATGTCCAAAGAAATCCCTTGGGGAATCATAATCATCAGGTTGTTGATATGTTCAAGCCTCGTTGCTTTCAGTGCTTTTACTGAAAGACCGTTGCTCCAATGAGTTTTCGGTTACAAAGAGAAGAGTTAAATTCCACCCCAGATTCACAGGCACCTCGCCATCTATCTGGCACAGGAGCCATTTCCCTTGTCCTGAAAACTCTCACTCTCTGGCCAGATACCAGTGTCGAGTATACCAATAACCATGTCTTCACCAAAGTTGCCTCCCCGGCCATGAACCAAAATTATTCTCCAGGCCAAGAAATTTTGGAGTGTGTGTGGTGTGGGATTGTTCCAAAGGTCTCTGGGTATGTTGCCAGGTGGCCGGGCATTCTTCTCCAGTTGATCAAGGTGTGACTGGACAGAAACAGCACTGAAGCCATCCAACACATGGTTATAGGTGTAGAGATGGGGTTGGGAGAATACCATCTGGTGAGTAGAAGGATGAGAGGGTTGATAAGTACCAGTCATGATGACTGGAGAAGGGAATTGGCATGGCTGATTTATCCATGTGAACTATATAAGTTCTTATATCTTCTGACATGGAAGATGTTGTAACAGTTGACAGAAACAAGAAGGAGACATAGGACTTGAAAGGAGTGACGTGTTCCATGGTTGGAACACTGAAACCATGTGAAGAGAAACATTAGGACAATATGAACTTATATAGACCGGTTTTGATGTAGAGGACAGTTTTCCCAGCGATTGAATCTGAAGGTACTTTGAGAGAAAACAAACCAAAAAAATAAAAGAAAGAAAGAGAACTTAGCGTTTGGACTTTCTGCTGACCCTGAGCAGATGTTAACCCAGTAAATGCAATGGAGGCCGGCTAGCAATTTTGTATAGCCATGGTCGTCCTAGGTTGTGCAACATTGCTAGACTTGAGGCCGGCAAGCGAATTTGTATTTGTATGCGGATGGTCATTCTGCCACTATCCTAATTACAATGTTTTTGAGTTAACCTCCACATGTTGTTAGTAAAGCAAAACGAAGCAATATGTATAGGAGAAAGACAAGAAGCAATGCTCGCCTAAATGAGAGGGGATGATACAAGCAATAGTGGAGAAAAACTGAAGGTAAAAACCAAAATGTATTAACGATAGGCTTTATGCAAATTTCTAGAACAAGAAGCACAATAAAGTCAGTAAACCCTGGATTCTGATAATGAAATACAATGATTAAAATGCAAGTTAATTTACAATATGGATCTCATGCCGATCATGTACTGAACAACTCTATGGTAGATCCAAATGTAAATTAACTTGCATTTTAATACATTGTATTCATTATCAAACCAGGGTTTACTGACTTATTGCTGCTTGTTCTAGAATTTGCATAAGCCTATCATCTAAACATTTTGGTTTTACCTTCATTTTGTCCTCCACATTGCTTGTATACCATCCCCTCATTTAGGCGAGCATTGCTTCTTTTTTCTCCTATAACATATTGCTTCGTTTGCTTACTAACAACATTGAGGTTAACTCAAAACATTGTATAGGAAAGGGCAGAATGACCATCCGCAACAAATACAAATTCGCTTGCCGCCTCAGTCTACAATGTTCAACCAACCTAACGACCATGCTATACAAAAATTGCTAGCCGCCCATGCAATTACTGGGTTATCACTGCTCAGGGTTCAAGCCAAAGTCCAAACGCTAATTCTCTTCTTCTTTATTTTTTGGTTTGTTTCTCTCAAGTACCTTCAGATTCAATCGCTGGAAAAACTGTCCTCTACATCAAAACCGGTCTATATAAGTTTCATATGCCTATGTTTTCTCTCACATGTTCAGTGTTTCCAACCGAGAACACGTCACTCCTTCAAGCCCGCCCTCCCCCCTAATTCTCCTCTGTTCTGTCAACTGTTTACAACACTTCCATGTCAGAAGATATAAGAACTTATATAGTTGCACATGGATAAATTCAGCCATGCCAATTTCCCTCTCCAGTCCATCATGACTGGTAACTATCACCTCTCATCCTCTTCTACCTACCAATGTATTCTCCCAACCCATCTCTACACCTATAACCATGTGTTGGATGGCTTCAGTGCTGTTCTGTCCCAGTCACACCTTGATCAACTGGAGAAGATGCCCGGCCACCTGGCAACATACCCAGAGACCTTTGGAACAATCCACACCACACACACTCCAAAATTTCTTGGCCTGGAGAATAATTTTGGTTCATGGCCGGGGGGCAACTTTGGTGAAGACATGGTTATTGGTATACTCGACACTGGTATCTGGCCAGAAGAGTGAGAGTTTTCAGACCAAGGAAATGGCTCTGGGGCAGATAGATGGCGAGGTGGCCTGTATCTGGGGTGAATTTAAACTCTTCTTCTTTGTAACCGAAAACTCATTGGAGCCGGTCCCTTTCAGTAAAGCACTGAAGCAAACGAGGCTTGAACAATATCAACACGCTGATTGATTATGATTCCCCAAGGGATTTCTTTGGACATGGAACTCATACATCTATCTACAGCCAAGCTGCGGAGCTCCAGTGGCAGACGCCAATTAACTTTGGCTATGCCAAGGTAAAGCTACTGCATTGCACCCAAGGCTCGGGCTGCATGTATAAGTGCCTTTACAATGATAACTTACTGTAGTCAGCTGCCTCAGACACATTAAGCCGAATATAAAAAAGACCAATCCATAGCGATTTGTGTTGATCTCATGTCAACGTTCACTGGGGTTCCCTAGACAACTTTTGGGAAGAAAACCATTGCCGTTGGAGCTTGCTAGTCCATGGAGAAGGGAATTTTTTTGTGGACCTTTCAGCTGAAACTCTGGCCCTCATGGTTACACTATATCAATGGACCCTTGGATACAACCATTGGTCTGGACTAATTTGATCGAGATATCGCTGACGTCTCACGGCAATGGCAATTGAACATCACGGAAAATCAGTTAACCGGCAGACTTGTTAATCTCCCAGGTTCCTCTCTACTTCGCATGGAAATAGAGCAAAGAACTCTGTGAGGACAAGCCATAGACCCAAAAGATGCCTGCAGGCAATAAAATATAAAAAGATTGTGTTCGCGACTTCTGAATCAGAGAATCCAGCTCAGATGAAATGGAAGAAGAGTAGACTCCGGAGCCATACAGTACAGACTCAAGGGATTTTCTCTCGCCCATTATTCTACCATCCATTTTGGCTGTAACCCCAAGAGGAATGGTGAGGGACACATAGACAAATCAAGAATCCTGTAGTTGATATTAAGTCCAGATAACAGTATGGTGCTAAAACCAGCTCCTATGGCTGTTCTCTCACGAGTCCCTAGCGTAGGGCCCAGATATGAAGCCTGAATATTGGCCCGGGTGGATAATCACTCATGGGCCACCCAAACAGAGGAATTACACCCTAGTACGATTACCTGCTCCACCGATTACGCTCTCTTGTCTGGAACCTCATATGGCCTCTCCCCATGCATTGGTTAGCTGCACTGCTGAAATCAGCAACACCCAGAATGGAGCCCAGCTGCCGTTCGCTCGCAATGAGAAACCACGGCGTAACGCTGAAACACATGGACCCATCATGGATATGACCACGCGGATTGCAGGACTCCTCTGATTTGAGCAGCACATCTACCGCCAACAAGCCAATGGACCCAGGACTATTTATCGATATAAGCCCAAACACATCAAAATTTCCTGTGTGGATTGAACTACACACAAACAATTAAAGATCATCACCAGGAAGATCAAGTCACCTGTTGATCAGCCAATCTAGACCTTAAATTACCCTTACATATGGTCCTCCTCAACAAACTAACACTACCAAGCACAACCCCCTTCAAGAGTTTGACAAATGTAGAGAATACCCATTCCGTTTATCAAAGCCAGGAAGCTACCTTCAGGAAAGAAAGTTTCGTAAGCACCCTGTAGTATCTTTCGCAGGAAGTACAGCAAAGGCTGAATCAACATGACGGTACAGATCAATCTGAGAGCCAGACCACAGAGCGATACATTGGAAATTCGGGTATTTAACCTGGTGGAGCTAAGGACTCATGTTGTACAGTCCATTGTCTCCCGCCATTCACCTATCATCAGAACTTGACAGCAACTGATCAAATCTATTCATACCTTGTAGCTGTTGATTGATCATTTCTTTGTAAGAGCATAGATTCAGGACCTACTTGCAGACTTATAAAGAAATCATGTCGTTGACAGGATTCAATAACAAATAAAATATTTTAACTCGATAGTTTTCTCTCCAATCACGCAATAGCTGTCCAATTAACATACAAATTTCACTAGCACCATGCAAAAATGACAGAAGTTTTAGTAAGTATTGCATGCCAATTAGCACAACCAAATCAATCTAAACACTCAAAATTGAACTCAAGCTTTGCTGAATATTCTTATTTTTTTGAAGAATGAGTAAGAAATGTCCTGGTTGAATCCCTTTGCAAGCTCAAAGCTATAATTACTCTGCATCCCATGCAAGAATGTGCTGCTACCCCTGTAATCATAAGAATGCTGGTTTCTATAGCCTTATTGATGATAACGTGTTGTCCTTAAAAAATCAGAATGGTCCCGAGATTTCAATTTAGACCCTCATGGCTAGAAAACATACCACTGTAAGTTGCTGGTACCAACAATCAACCATCGAAATTCAATAATCAACTGCTTGGATTATCCCGATTGATCATATAATCATTCATCACCTCGGATTTTTTGGGCCAGAAGCATTTCCACCTGAACGTGTCACAGATTGCTGCAATTAAAGCTACTTGTGGCAATGGGATGTCCATGTAATAAAATATCAAGACATGTTCATTCTGCCCCAGACAAACCATAGTCTTCTGTAAACATAGCAGTGACAAATTTTACAGTGTTCTGTGATACATCAAATATCCTGGAACTCTAAATAATGGAGGAAAATCAAATCCATCCTCATCTTATATCAAGATCAATAGATTGTAGGCCATCTGAACATGTAACTATTAAAAATGCCTGCCGCTTCAAATGCAGCAATATTATCTCAAAATGTTAGGCCATCCTGAACATGTAACTATAAAAATTGCTCGCCGCCGCAATGGCGCAATATTATATCAAATCTGTTAGTTTGCTGGCCTTCACTTGTAACTAGTTGCATCGTTCTGCTTCCGCCAAACTTCAAATCCTAGGTTTTTTATAAACATTTCATGGATTATTAGCTGGAAAAACCTCTTACAATGCTCACTCTAATAAGTTCCTTGTTGTTCCAACCACCTCTGATCCATTGACAGTCCAGAATGGAATCTCACTATAGCAAGCTTCTCTTCCTCCTGCGTTCCCGTAATTGCTATCTCAACTTGCATGCTGGAGATGTAGGAACTACAAATTCACATGGATAAACAGCCATGCCCAGGACCTTCTCCAGTCACCATGACTGTACAGTTCAACAACTTTCATCAATCCTCTCCAATGGTAGTCTTCCCACCCATCTCTATACCTATAACCATTTTTGGATGGCTCAGTCAGTGGCGTCCAAGGCGCACCTGAACAGCTTGCGGAAAAAGAATGCCGGGTCACCTGGCACATAACCCAGATAGCTGGAAGAGCTACACCACCACACACAGCCCAAAATTTCTTGTCTGTGAGAAAAATAGTGGCGCCTGCCAGAAGGTAAGTTGGTGAAGACATGATTAAATTGGTATACTTGACACTGGAGTATGCCAGAGAGTGAGAGTTAGGGAAAGGAAGGTCCGGTGCAAAAGATGGAGATGGCCTGTAATCGGGTGGAATTTAACTCTCTTATGTAACCGGAAACTCATTGGAGCTCGTCTTTCGAAGTGAAGGTTGAGCGACAGGCCTTGAACGTATCGGCGTCCGAAGATATATCCCAGGATTTCCATGACATGGGACTCACACACGCCTCGGCAAGCGGGAGTCCAGTACGAGGCGCCAATACTTGGTTATGCAGAGGAAACGGCTATGGCATTTCACCCAAGCTAGCTATGTACAACGTGATTTCCTCAGACCTCACATATCCGATCCGCGCCTCAGACACATACCGGAATGGACCAAGCCATAGCCGACGGGGTAGATCTCATTTCACGTCCACTGGGTTCGAGAGACAACCTTCGAACAAAACCAAATGCTAGTGGGAGCTTTCTCAGCCAATGGAAAAGGGATTTTTTGTGCATGTTCAGCTGTAAATCTGCCCAGGCCACTAGTTCAATGGACCTCCTTGAATACTATCTATGGCTCTGGGACTATTGACGAGAATTACTGCTGATGTCAAACTAGTAATGGCACTTACCGGGTCAAAGGAAAATCTGTTATCCAGAAAACTGCTAAACTCTAACGTCCCTCTACTCGCTATAAATGAGCAAGAACTCTGCGAATACGGTGCTCTAGACCCCTGAAGATTGGCGGCAAAATGTGTTCCGCGACCATCCTGAATCAGAAGGATCAGTCAATGAAGTGGGGGAGAGCGCAGACCATCTTCATCAACTCAACAAAAATTCTTTCTGGCCCAGTGATTCGATATGCCATATGTTGCGTAACCCAAGGATGAATTTGTGCAAGAACTACATAACAAGTCAACAGAACCAGTAGTATATTAATTCCAGATAACAGTGTGCGCTAACCGCCCTCAGTGGGCCGGAGTTCTCATCGCGAGTCCTGTAAGTAGGCTCCAATGAACGAAGCCTGATTATGCTCCTGGGTCATACTACTGCCTGGCCCAACAACAATTCAACCATAAGGATCAGTATTGCCTCTCTATTATGGTCCCTGTCTGGAACATCCCATGCACTCCCCATCTCATGGGTAGCCGCATTACTTAAACATCCCACCCAGATGGACCCACTGCTATCGTTTCAGCAAATGATGACAACTGCATACCTGCTGATAACACTCAAAGGACCAATCATGGATATGACCCACGAGTTGCAGGGACTCCTCTAAGATTTTGACAGGGCACAAAACCCCAACATGCCATGGATCTGGCTATTTATGAAAGAGCCCAAGACTACATCAATTTCCGTGTGGATTGAACACACCAAGCAAACAGATTAAATCAATCACCAGAGATCAAAGTTCAGCCGTGACAAAAGCAATCTAAAACCTAAAATAACCCTCATTATGTCCTCCTCAACAATACAACACTACAAGCTACACCTTCAAGAGGTGTTGACTAATGAGAGTAATACCTAATGCCTTACAATCAAGTGTGAAGCAAACCCTCAGGGATGAAAGTTACCGCTGCCTTCTACATTTCGTCCACAGAAGATACAGCAAACGAATTCACATACGTAAATCAATCTGGAGATGCCGGACCACAGAGTATTAATATGGAAATTACGGTATTTAACCCTGGAGGGAGGTTTAAGGGACGCATTTTGTGAAGAAGTCCTATCGTCCTGCCATTGCACCATACATCAGAACCTAAAACCAGCAACGATCAATCAGCATACATGGAAAATGGTTTGCTCATGATCTGTGAGCCGTTGAATTGTTCATTTCTTTTAGAAAACATAGACCTTTCATTTGCCCTCGCGGCAAACTTTATTGAGACATCAGTTTGAATAGATTTTCAAAACAAATGAAAAATCTTTTCTGGGAAGTTTCTCCATCACCTAGACGAGGAAATGGTAAAAAACTAAAGAGCAATAATGCTTGTATAAGGAAATAAAGAAGGTAAAAATTATTAAACATAATCATTTTCATATAGAAATTATTGGTTTTTTGATGTGGAATTTCTTTTTCTTTAATTTTCCCTGAAAATTAACGAGTTATAAAGGCGATGTTGAATTTCTTTATTGTAACCATCTACCACTGAAGATAACAATTTTCACTCAATATATCAAGATATTTCTTATTGTCTTAAATATTATAATTTCATCGTACAATATTGCCAAAATTCTATTATTTACAATACTTAGTTAATAATTAAATTATCGTTAACATTTTTAAAAATTTGCATATCTTATACAAAATTCAATTCAATTCACATATTCTCGTTACCTTCTTTTTAGCATCAAAATGCATGTTTTGGATAGAACTACCCATCAAATAGTGCAATAAGATGGCCTTTCCAAAAAGTGTTAATTTCATCAAGATAGAGAGAAGAAACTATATTAGGAAGTCATTGATTTGCCAATCAAAAGGAATTTTTGAAAGGGTTTTAAAAACTAATCACTCAAGAAAAATACATTGTTCAAGATGAATAGGGGTCCAATCATATAAAGATTGATGTATCTTCAAACAAAACCTTAGGAACATTTTTGTTACGAGGAAATGAAGAGTCAAAATAAACATTTCATTTAATTTCTCATCTATACATTTGGATAATGAAAGGGATAATAGAAATGAATAAAAAATGATTATGAAAAAATGAATCGCATTTGTAATGAATTCAATTGACTTTATCATGAGGTATATGATTCCCTTTGATGCCAAGTATTAAAAAAAAATAAAACCCAAAAACTTGCTTAGAGAAAATGATTCAAAAAATAATTTCTATTTTTATTTAATAAAAAATTAAAAAATTCAAATTTATATAATAAAAAAAATAAATTTTATTAAAAATAATTTTGTAATTAAAAATAAATATTTAATAAAATTGATAGCATATATAATAAAATAATAATAAATGTTTTAAAAGTAAAAGAGTTAACATCTTCATAACCAAATGGATAATTCTGTTAAATAATAAATAATAGCAATTTAAAAATAATAATCTGTAATAACTAAAAAAACAATAAAATTAATTTTAAATATATTAATAATCAGTTTATTACATATATAGTAACAATTTGTGATAGAGTTCTAAAATTTTTATTAGTCATAATAGCAATGAATTTTTAAATAAAATTATCAAAACATTAATTATATGTTACTAATATAATTATTTACGAGTGAGAAAATTAGAAAAAATATAGTATGTGGATAAGAGAAACAGTAAAGTTATACTCAATATTTGCTATTATTTTTTTATAAATAGTATATATTAGTTCCAAATATTCCTAAAAAATTAAATTCATAATCAAATACAAATAAAAGTCTCGCTTGTTGATATCCATTCTCTATAAAAAATATAAAATAAAGGTTATGCAAAATAAAAACAATAAAATCATTCTAAACCAATTTTCCAAATTTTTTATATTAATGATCCAATATTGAATTTAATATTTAAAAATGCAGACTTTAAGAACCAATATACCTAATTTTGTTTAATTGAAGCTTATTTAATTAGAAAAAAGAAAAGAACAAACAAGCTTTCATAAATTAACATCGATGAGAGGTAACAGAAACATAAAGACAAACCACCATGAAATTAAACTAAAACAAACTGAAAATTTCATAATGAAACCACCATCATAAAATATTATAAACCAAGAACATAAAAGGATAAATATCTACAATGGAGAAAAGCTTTAAGAAAGCTGGGCTGAAAGCTACATTTGAGAGCAAAGAAGAGAGAAGGGAGAACAAACTTGGAAGAAAATGAAAAAACAGATATAAAATCAGGTGCTTACAAATAGGATCAAGCTCCTTAAGATAGCAAAAAAGATGGACAAACACTGTTTGCTTGACAATTGTCATGAATATATCTTCGGCATCGAAAGGAATATGAATAGTAAAAAATCAACTTTCCACGAATTCCACCAAAAACCAAACTTCCGAGATACCTATGACAGCCTTTAAACTGGTCAAGTCCAACATCGTGCTCTTTGTGGCGAAACTACAAAGCGTAAAAATATTCTGAAGTAGAAACATAAGCTGATGAATTACGACTCTTAGAGGAAGATT